>PVJH01007963.1:0-88807 GCA_004026705.1 Nesogale talazaci | reverse complement strand
TTGCTGCTGGATTTGAACCTCCACCCCAGTGGGCCGCAGTCCCGTGCACAACCACTACGCCACCAGGGCTCAGCCCCAAAGTACATCACTTTTAAGGCACATTCTGGGTTATATTTCTCCCAACACAGATTTTTTTTTCTGGTAGTTCATAGTATATTCAATATTGTTTATCAGCACTATAACTCAAATATATCAATTCTTCAGTCTTTCTTATTTATTGTTCAACTTTTACATGCAGGAAGCAACTAAATATACCATGGTTTGAGTCAAGCATACCTCAGAGTCCTCAACATTTTTAAGGTCTTTTGATTTGCTCTATGTAGTACATAATTTGATTTCTTGACTGCTATTTCCATGGGTACTGATTGCAGATCCAAGTAAAATTAAATACTTAACTCAATCTTTTTTTAAAAAATTAGCATAATGTTGCTATTGGCTTATTTGTGAGAAAAGAATATAGGTTTTGAAGCCATGAAGATCTACTGAGTTCAAGTCTGAATTTATGTCCTTACATGTTGTGTCATATTGAATCATGTTCCACCAAATTTATGTCAATCCAGAACCGCAAAATGTGACTGTATTTGGGGGCTGAGCCCGGTGGCGTAGTGTTGTGTGCAGGACTGCGGCCCACTGGGATGGAGGTTCAATTCCAGCAGTGGCTCCACAGAAGCAAATGCTGGGCCTCCTACTCCCACCACCAGAGGGCAGTGATGCCAAAAAAAATGTGACTGTATTTGGAAAGACAGTCTCCGCAGATGTAATTAGTTAAAATGAGGTCATGTTAAACTAGGGTGGACCCTAAATTCATAACCATGTCCTTATAAGACTGTGAGGACTCACAAAGAGAAAAAGAGAAAAGAGATACAGACACATAGAAGGTCATGTGAAGACAAGTAGACACTAGAGTTATGCATCGATAAGCCAAGGAATGTCAAAGATAACCAGCAAACACCAGAAGCATAAAGGTCTAGAATAGATATTCCCTATTATCCCCTACCTAAGGGAGACATCCTGCTAAAACCTAATTTCAGATTTCTAGCCTTCACAACTGTGAGAGAATACATTTCTGTTGCTCTTAAGTTGGAGTAATTTTTTAGGAAGTCCTAGAAAATGACTGTCATTTACTGTCTTATCTGGTGCTGCTTTAACTTTAACAAACAGAAACTTGAATTTCTCAGTGTGCAGAGAATAACAATCTGTACTCACAGAACTGGGTCTAGGGGAAGGTTTTTCCCTTCTATTAATCCTGGGAAAAGGATTTTTTTCCTTTCTTCAGCTTGGGTCTTGGTTCTGCGGGTGGTTCCCCGGAATCTTCATCTGGTATAGCATCTACCTTCCACATCTCTGCCTATTTGCTTCATCTGCTGTTCTTTTATAGCTCAGAAAAGATTGATGTGAACCAGTAAACCATAAACCACAACACTAAAGTGACACATTATCAAACGGGATTATAATCACTAGTGTAAGAGTTAGATTTAAAACACTTATTTGGGGGAAACAATTCAATCCACAGCATTTGCTTTCATTTTATAGAATGGAAGTCATAATGTTCAATGACTACTTCATGGTATAGTAGGGTACTTGTTGGGAGTTGATAATCACAAGGTCAGAGGTTCAAAGCCACCAGTTGCTCTATGTGGGGTGGGGGGGAAATGAGACTGATTGTTCCCATAAAGTCTTAAAGCCTAGCCCCTCCCCACGCCCCCCCCCCCAGGTATCTGTCCTATAGGGTCACAATGAATGAGAAATGGGTCAGTAGCAGTGGGTTTCGGTGATATTCTGGTGACACATTTATTGCTCATGTTGCTTGTGACAAGCTGGTTCTGACTCAAAGTGACCGTGGGTACCACAAAATAAAACGCTACCAAGTCCCACACCATTTTCACAATTGCTCCAATGTTTAATCCCTTTGTTGCATTCAGTGTCAAATTTATTCCATTGAAAGTCTTCCTCCTTTTCACTGACCCTCTAGTTTACCAAGTTCAAAGTACGTAAGTCTCCACATCATCCTAAGGCACATTCTGTTGTAAAGCAGATCTGTTTGTTCTACTGGCAGTCCATGGTATACATCGTATTCTTCACCAACACCATAATACAAAAGCATCGATTCTTTTCTAGTCTTCTTTATTCACTGCCCAGCTTTCAAAACCCTATGTGGCAACTGAAAACATCATGGCTTAGATTAGACACAAGGTTCAAAATGACATCTTTGCTTTTTAACATTTTTTTAAAAAGGGCAACTGCAGCAGATTTATCCACTATAATGTCATTTAATTTCCTGACTGCTGCTTCCTTGAGTGCTAGTTGTAGGTTCCAGTAAAATGAAATCCTTGACAATGTCAATCTTTTTTTCCATTTGTGATATTGCTTACTGATCCAATTTGGAAGACTTTTTTCCCTTAAGTTGATATGTAATTGAAGACTATATTGAAGACTATAGTCCTTGATCTTCACGTCTCCCTCAATTTTAGGAAGCAAGGTTATGCCACCTGCATTCTGCATAGAAGTTAACAAATTTTTTCTCCAATCCTAATGCCACATTCTTCTTCAATACAGTCCCGCTTCTTAGATTACTGCTCAGCAAGCAAACTGAGTAAGTATGGTAAAAAGCTACAACCCTTATAAATGCCCTTCCTGATTTTAAACCAGTCAGCATTTTCTAGTTCTTTTGAAAACAATGTCTCTTGACCAATGTATAGGTACCCTTTGAGTACAATGAAGTGTCTAGTGTTCACATTTTTGCAATTTTATCCATAATTTATTATGATTCACCTAGCTGAATTGCAAAGTCAATAAAATACAAGAAGCCACCTTTCTGATAACCACCTTTTTTTGATGTTCCATACCCTTTTCTGAATTCAGCTTACATTTCTGGCAGTTTCCTGTCACTGTAGTGCTCCATTTTAAAATTATCTTCAGCAAAATTTTACTCATATATTAACGATACTATTTAACAGTTTTTTAACTGTATTTGTGGCAGTCACTGATCTGTGTCAATTTCAGCATTGGGAGTAATGGGGTGGAATCTAGCTTGTCAATCTGGAGACAGCCAATGAGGTCTCTTTGTGGGCATGGCTTTCTCCTGAGAATTCTGGGAAGTCTCGCAGTATTTCCCAATTGGAAGTAAGAGACTGGACTCAATCTCTTGGAGACAGTCTACCGACAAGACAACACAACAGCATGATATAGACCTTGGATCCTGGAAACTGGAAGAGCCGGAGGAGAAACCCCATGGGCTTACCCTAATGGCACCACACTTCTGGGGCTGGAGAATCCACGTAGACTCTTGCCAGTGCTGAGATGCTTGGGAAGCCACAGAGAGACCCCTGCCAGCGCTGAGATGCTTCTACTGCCAATGGATACTGCTGATGGACCCCGAACCCTGGAAATGAGGAGCCATGGGGAGACCCCTGCCAGAGCCGGGATGCCAATGGATACACAAGACTCTGCACCCACTGACCTGTGATTTTCCTGGTGTTATTACATGTGCTTTGTGAGTCATGAGTCAGGAGGAGACTTTATAGACTGGGATCGGACATATGGGCTAATATCAGACTTATGACCTTGGACTGGACTGGATTGGGATGTTTTCCTCAATGTTCTATTCCTCTTATATATAAACCTTTCCCTTATATCCATATGCATGTTTATGAATTTGTTTCTCTAGTCTAACCAGACTAACACAGTATTATATTAGATCACTTTCTTTGGGATGACCAGGAATATGGATTTCTTCAAGTTGGCTCGCCAGGTAGCTATTTTCCAAATTTCTTAGACTAGAGGAGTGAGCATCTCTAATTTAAAAAATATATATTGTGCATAGAAAACAAAATCAGGGCTAAGCCCTGGTGGTGTAAGTGATTGAGTGCGGGACTGCAGCCCACGGGCTTGGTGGTTCAAATCCAGCGGCGGCTCGCAGGAGCGGCACTGGATAGTGCCCACGACCACCAGAGGCAGTGATGCCCCCCTCCCCCCCCCAAAAAAAAGGGCTGAGCCCCGATGGCGTAGTGGTTGTGAGCGGCACTGCGGCCCACTGTGACGGAGGTTCAATTCCAGCAGTGGGGCTGGGCCTCCTACTCCCACCACCGAAGAGCAGTGATGCCCAAACAACCAAAGAAAAAAAAAAATCAGTCTTCTTTTTTCTTTTGTTAAGAGAGCAAAAATATTTCTAAATAAGCTGTTGCTATAGGGAATCTGTTTTGCCTGGACCTTATATCCAGATGTTATGAGATATGGTTCTTAGTTGAATCAAGCAGAGTCATGGATGATG
The DNA here is from genome assembly GCA_004026705.1 of Nesogale talazaci. Taxonomy (NCBI): domain Eukaryota; kingdom Metazoa; phylum Chordata; class Mammalia; order Afrosoricida; family Tenrecidae; genus Nesogale; species Nesogale talazaci. The sequence continues at coordinate 84,537 of PVJH01007963.1, read as the reverse complement.
AAAGAAGCTGCTGCTCACGCAAGAATGCCATCTTGGGACAAGATATGACAAGCACCTGCTGTAGACAGCTAAATAGAAAGACAAAGCAAGCTGCTCTCGATAACATTGCAGAATCCAGTTTCAATCCTCAACTGCCTAATTTTAATTTCTCATTACTAGAGGAACACAGTCTTCTTAATCTGTTTATAAAATGAGTCCTGGTGGTACTGCAGTCAAGCACTAGACTGCAGACGAAGTCATGGCCTATTGTGGACATGTCAGGAGAGAGAGTTCTCGGAGAAGGACACTGCGGTGCTTGGTAAAGTACAGGAGCAGAGACAGAGAGGAAAATCCTCAATGAGACGGACTAACATGGTGGCTGCACCAAGGGGCTCAAGCATAGGAACAATTGTGCAGGTGGTGCAGGACAGTGCACTGTTTCACTCAGCTATGCACTGGGTCCCTGTGGGTCAGAACTAAGACACCTAACAACTACAATGCTACATTATCTTTCAACTACTGCTGCTCATTAGTTTCTGATTCTCCTATGATTAATATGTATTACTTATGTATCAAAAAATAATAAATCAAAATAAAAAATAATAGTCATTACTTATGTATCAAAAAATAATAAATCAATAATCAAAAATAATAAAGTCATTACTTAAAAACAACAACTAAAAAGAACTAGGCTGCAAACCAAAAGATCAACCAGTTCTAATCTACAATACACTCAATAAGAGAAATATGTGACAATCTGCTTCTAAAAAGACAGCAGTCTTGGGAACTATAAGGGGTAGTTCTACACGGTCCTTTAGGGTGACTGTAAGGCAGGCGTGACTTGCTGGCACTGTGTTTGAATTAATCTTTCTTATATCAGTCTCTTTTGGATTTCTGTGACTAAGCACAATTCTTATTTGGTGGGAAAGGCAATACAAAGTTGGAAGAAAATTTAGGGAAAAGTTCATTTGACTAGGAAAAGAGAGAGACATTCTCAAAACAAGAATATAAGAGACCAAAGAGAAAAAGATAGATGATATAAATGATCACAAGAATTCTACAGAAAAAAGTATAGTGAATATCATAAACAAAAACAAAACCAACCAGAAAAATAACAAAAGATTTGGGGGGAACATCACTGCCCTCTGGTGGTCGTGGGAGCTACCCAGCCTGGCTCCTAGAGAGCTGCTGCTGGATGTGAACTGCCAAGCCCGTGGGCCGCAGTCCTGCACTCAACCACTATGCCACCGGGGCTCAACAATAGATTTTTACAACGTATTTATGATCAAAGTTTTCAAATTATAATTACAATAAATGTATATATAAAAATATCACATCAACAAACAAAAATAAATAAATAAAAACAAAACTGATGGGGGGGGGCAGTGAATACATAGACAAACAATTCATGAAACTGAAAATAGCCACAAAAAAAAACACATCAAAAGAAGCTCAGCGTCATAACTGTTTAAGGAAATAAGTAAGCACCTTAAGAAGTTTTCCCTCCCTCCCACTGATGGTGGGACAGGAGGAAAGTTAAATGGAAATAGAGGAAAGAACCAGGAGGCAAAGGGTATCTATAGAGACCCAAATATAGGCATGGACATTTGTGTATGTATGTATGTATGTGTGTGTATATATATATATAAAATGATAGGGGAACAGAACTATGTACTCATGTCTATATGTTAAGAATTAACATAGCAATATATAACATAAGGTTGTATGTATGTAGCAACATCCCTCGCTGACCCATGACCTTACAGGGGGGCGGGATTACATCCAGTCTGACCCTACCACACGAAGGCAAAACACTAAGGGCATGCAGCAGAGCAGCAGGGCGAGGAGAGCATGGAGGTCCTGAGGTGGGGCCAAGGATAGCTTTTAGGGCCGGATACGGCACCCCATCAGACTCAACCAGAGGATACTCCTAGAGGTCAACAAACAGACCTTGAACTATTTACAGGTTTTTCTTTTTTATTATTATTTTTTACTTATTCATATATATTTTTTCTAGACTTTTTGTTGTTGTTGTCATCTTGCTTTCTTTTGTCGCTTAGTCTCGCTATGTCTTGATCTTTTGTGTGCATATTATTATCTCTGCAGTGTTTGCTTCGGCAGCACATGTACTAAAAATTATTATCTCTGCAGGTCCTAGATGTTAGGCTGGATGAACTGTCTGGAGGAGTAAACAACGGGACCAATGGATTCGAGGGGGGGGGGCGCACAGGAGCGGGAAAGGTGGAGGAAAGAGGTGGACAAGGGAACAACAAGTGATCCAAAATCAGTGACAAGGTGGGTGTAAGATGCCTGATAGGAATTGATCAAGAGTAATGTGATCGAGAGAAATTACTGAAACCCAAACGAAGACTGAACATGGTAGTGAAACAAGAGGAGAGTAAAAGTTGAGTAAAAGACATAGGATGCAAAAGGGCACTTATAGAGGTCTAAATAGACATGTACATAGGCAAAATATATATATGGCAAAATAGACTTGTGTCAATATTTACAGAATTAAAATTAAGGCAGCAGATGGGCATTGGGCCCTCTACTCAAGTACTTCCTCAATGCAAGAACACTTTGTTCTATCTATTAAATTGACATTCCATGATGCTCATCTTCCTGACACAATCACTAAAGAGAAATGTGTGCATAAGCAAATGTGGTGAAGAAAGCTAATAGTATCCAGCTACAAAAAGATATAGCAACTGGGTCTTAAAGACTTGAAGGTAAACAAGAGGCCATCTAGCTCAGAAGCAACAAAGCCCACATGGAAGAAGCACACCAGCTTGTGTTGAAGACATTAGGAGGTATCAGGCATTAAAGAACTAAAAATTATATCATTTTAAATGAGGGGGAGTACAGTTTGGGGATCCAAAGTCCATCTGTAGGTAACGGGGCATCCCCTTAGAGAAAAGTCATGAGAGAAGATGATCTAGTCAGGGTGCAGTGTAGCAACGATGAAACATACAACTTTCCTCTAGTTCTTCAATGCTTCCTCCCCACCCCACTATCATGATCCCAATTCTACCTTACAAATAAGATTAGACCAGAGCATGCTACAGATAAGAGTCTGCAACACTGGAAATCTAAGATAGATAAACCCCTCAGGGCCCACAAGGAAAGTAGAGATACCAGGAGAATTAGGGAAGGGTGGCGGAAGAAAGGGGAAATTGGTCACATGGAACAATCTAGAACCCCCTCTCAGGGACGACAAATAATGGAAAAGTGGGTAAGGGACTATAGAGGACAATTTAAGATATGGATGTGCTTGACACATTGGAGGAATCTATGGATTGTGTTGAGATAGAATAATTCCCAATTAAAGTATGTTTTAAAAAAGAAGAAGAAGAAGAAGATGGTTTCTCACTCCCAATCATTTTTATTTTCAAAGGAAAACATTCAGGGCTTGCGAGTTTGCACAAAAAATACTTATTCACAGGTAATAATGATGACAATATAGACTGGGCCAACCTTTCTGGAAAATCATCTTGCATTGTGTAGTAAAATTAAAACTGCAAAACTATTCACTGTAATAATACTAGTAACACAAGACTAGAGAAAATTTGACAACTGAAATGAACACAGTTATGTCTTCAATTATAGACTGCTATATAACAAATCAGCCCAAACATAGGGGTTCAAGACAGTAAAAATATGTTATTTTTCTTGAATCCGTGAGCAGCGTAGGCAGTTTCTCCGTGGGTGCACTTAACTAAAAGATCAACTGAACAAACAAGGCCAACAGCAGACCACTTCCCTAACTGCTTGTTGGTGCTGGCTGCTGCTCGGGATGATTGAGCTCTCCTCCAAGGGGCTTCTCTTCCTACGGTATGCTAGATGAGCTTCCTACAGATAGTCTCAGGAAAACATTCCAACAAGATGAAGGTGCAAGATGCAATGCTGAGTTCCCAGACTCCAGAACTAAAAATTACTTCCACCATATTCACTGGTCAAAGAAAGTCAGAGAACCAGCCAAAACTCAAGGTGGAAAAATAAGCTTTCACCTCTAATTGGGAGAAGCAGAGCCACACTGCAGGATATCATACCAAGGTAAGAGTCAGAAAGGTACAACAGGTAAGCACATGGCTACTAGTAGAAATATCAGTGGTTTGAACCCAACAACCACACCCCCAGAAAAAAGACCAGGTTATCTACTTCTGTAAAAAAAAAAAATTAAACCCTTAAAAAAATTTTTTTTCATTTTTTCCTTAACTTTTTTTAACATTGTTATTGGTACCTAATGCATATATCATACAATTCAATCATTCAACCATATCGAAAAGAACTGTACAATCATTACCACAATCAACTTTAGAACATACTTCCCCTCATGGAAGACTAAAGACCTTTTCTTAAACCAACCTTGGACAATAAGTCAATTCCAATTCAAAACCATACTAGAGGACAATATAGAAGTACTTCCCAAGTTTTCAAGGCTATAAATCTTTCCCCTATGGAGTGGCTGATGAGTTCAACCTGCTGACCTTTCAATTAGTAGTTGGGTAAATAACCATTCTGCTCCTTAAAGATTACAGCCTAGGAAATCATATGGAGCAGGTGTACTCTGTCCTATAGTGTTAATATGAATTGAAATCAACTCGAGGGACTAATATATATCCAATGTTCTATTGTAAATAGGAATATATATATTCCAGATATATATATATATATATATATATATATATATATATCTGATCAAGGAAAAAAGGGCAGCATCTTGGGGCAAGTATGGGATGTGACTCCACAGAGGCACAGCCAACAAGCTCAGCAGTCAACACAGGGTAGTATGGGAGGTAACAGACAGGAAATGGGCTATATGCCTGAGGTATTGCTGAAACACTAAGCCAATAAAAAATCTGAACAAATGATAACTATATTGAAACGTACTTATTTAACTAAGAAGCCAAATATCTTACTGTCAGATAGGGAAAATACAAACATGGGAAGGGAGAAGGTTAAAGAACCCTGAGGTGTTGATCTGGAACTAGAAGCATAACAACAAACTTAAACTTTTAAAAATGGTTATGAATGTATATGCATAGATAAAGATTATGCACACACACAAGTGTGGACAAATGTAAATAAAAAATAATAGACTTATCCCCACACATATTTAGAAGTCACTTCATATATGAATCCCTGAATGGTGCAAATGGTTAAGCACTCAACTTAGTCAAAATGTTGGAGGCCCTTGCCTCAGTAGATAGGCCTAAGAGTAAGCTTCCAAAAAGTCAAAGCCTTCAACTTCCCACTAAGCAGTACTGCTCTGTAAACCTGGGGGTCGCTCTAAGACAGAATCAACTCCGTGGCAAACATTAAACACACACACACACAGTGTGGGTGTACAAGCCATGCACACATACTTTCATGTATCCATCCTAGTTGTCTGTTGAGAAGGACTAGAAGCAATGATATTCCAATAGCACTGAAACACACTAAGCCCCCAAATCTTTGTTTTTAAACACCCTCTACTAAAAGAAACCAGAGTTCCTTGGAGAAATGGCTATTCCAAGGCTGGGGCAAACAAAGTACAAGATGGACCAGGAACAGATTGTGCTGCCAGAAAGTCCTAATGCAATGCACAATGAATGAGAGGGAAGCATAGTAAAAGGACACAGAAGCTAGCCCAAACAGGCTCTCACTGGCTAAATCAGGGATCACTTAAGCATCAAAATAAATAGTAATAGTAAAAAACCAAAACCACTTAATAAAATGGGAATTCATGAGTTTAAACTAATTTTGTTCCAAACCATTTTATTAGAAGCTAATCATAACAGACCATTCCCTAGTTCAATCATATCAAGCAGTATTGTACAACTGCTTCCAAAATTATTTTCAAAATAACCTAAACTGATTTAATAAAGAATGAAAAAATAGGGAAGAGTTCTTTCCTACAATACCAACTAAAAAATGTGGTTGGAAAAATGGAGTACCATTAGGCAATCATAACCACAGTGGTTAATTCCATTGAACTTGATCAATGAATGCTAATGCTAGAAGGTAGAGGACTGAAGAGAAACCAGCTAAGGATAAATTTTGAAATACTTCACAGTAAATCCCAAAGAGAACATGGCCAACTTTAACAATTGCCAAAAATGGCCTAACTGGTATTCCTGAATGCACACTCTTGTAATGGTCATGAGAAAGCATCACACACATCTAAGTTGAGGGCCATTTTATAAAACATACTTGATAAAATTGTCATGTCCATGAAAGACAGAAAACTGATACTGATATTGAAGAAATGTACATTCCTAGATAAAATTCTGGACCAGAAAACAAACTATTGTTAGGCTAGTTGGTGAAATGTGAACGGATACTAATGGTATTGAACCAAGGCTGACTTTCTGATTGTTATAACCCTGCTGGTGCTGTGTGTTAGGCACTGGGCTGCTAACTGACCGATTAGCAGTTCAAGACCATCACTATCTCTGCAAGAAAGATAAGGCTGTCTACTCCTATAATATTAGCCTCTGAAACCCTGTTGGTCAGAACAGACGCAATGGGAATGGGTGTTTTGCTTCATGCTAATTATATAACGGATTGCCAGGTTCTGTTTGTTTGTTGAGAAGTTAAAATTTATAGGATGCTATATTGCAAAAGGTTCAGAAAATGATGGTAATGAATGATAATGGTATGTATTTAGACATATGCAAAGAAAGAAAGAAGACAGGCAATGGAAGAATGCAATAAAATATTACCAATGGGGGAATATGAGTGAAAAGGATACAGTTCTTTATAATGTTTTGGCAACTTTTCTGGAAGTTTAAAGTATTTCAAAATAATATCTTAATCTACAATAGAGACATGATAATAGAACATGTAGTTGAGCAAGTGTGAATCAGCTACTGTCCGACGGCAGGAAACAGAACGAAAACCATGGCTTGTTATGTTTGCTTACGTACCTCCCTTTGCTATAACACTGGGAGAGAATAGAGTAACAATGAGAGCAGTGTTTTTACGCCTCCTTGGAGAGAGGACTCAGTAAATGAACTTTCTCTTCTTTGATTTTCAATGGGCATTTTATACCTTGGTTACGAAAGGCATCAAAACTTCATCACTTTTGTAGTCCTATCTTTATATTTTTGTCAATGTTAAGTCACTGGACAAGAATTCTAACCTCAATACTATGTGAATCAGAAAATATAGCGACCTAGGTATCAAGGACTCTACTACACTGCAGAGGAAAAGCTACCACTTTACATGTAAAATAAAGACTGTGAGGATTAAAAAATATCCAGGATTATCTTTCTTAGGAAATAGGAAGATTCTACCTTCTCTACAATCCCAAAAGCAACCAGTAAAAGAACTTATATCTAAAAAATAAGTTAAAAGTTTTTAGCAAAACTAATCAACAAAAAAAACAGGTTTTCAAAATAAAAATTAGGTTTTTACAACTTCTGTCATTGAAAGAACCTTAGAACACAACAATACTGTGTATGAAATTATAATTTTTGTAGTCAAACATTACTAGAGAATTTAACACTGCACTATTACTACATTATGGTGCCTTTCCCGAAGAATAGTTAGATTTTTTCTAGCACATTACAAATCAAACCACATTAGAAAGCAATATACACTAGAATCTGTGATTTTTAAATGAAGTAACAGTACATATTTATCAGAACTGTTCTAAGAATTAAATAATGTACATAAAGTAATAAGCATGGTGGCTGGCACAAACAATACACTCAATAAGTTCTAGTTTTGTATTGTTTTTATAAAAAGGATGTGAAACAGTCTTAAGATCATTGACTAAAAACAGAGTTGAGCAGTCTATAAAACATTAGTGGAATCAGTGTCAAGTATTCAGATTGGTCAATGCAACAAAGAAACAAACCTGGACTTATCCACCCTTTCTTCCCAGCATCTAACACAATACCTGACACACATAATGTCTGGTGTTCAATAAAGGCTTCCAGGGGATAAAGTGAGTACAAAATGAAATTATCTGTGGCCTGAGGTTGTCTAAAAAATATACCAAGTCCAGAAATCACTATTCCCTAGCAAGTTACTTTAAGAAAATGAAATACCTGAACAAGCTACTCTCAATTTGTGGGGGGCAGCCAAGGGGGGAGGGAGAGGTGATAGTGTGTCATATGTAGTCTTATATTTGAAACAAATAGTTTAAATTTCACTAAATAAATGTGTTTCCTCAGAGACGGGGAAGTACCCAAAGTATTAATAGAATCTTTAATACTTTTCATTTAATTCAGGGTAGGCTTACCATAGAAGAAATTCTAGCTCTGACACCTATTGAAGAAAAATCAGATACATTTATTTCACAGCTCTTCCATTTACTTAAGGGGTCCTGGTGGCACCAACAACGTCCTAGGAGGAAGGTGAGGCTGTCTGTTCCAATAATGATGAACAGCCTTGAAAACCCTATACAGCACTGGTTCTCAACCTTCCTACTGCCATGACCCTTTAATACAATTAATGATACTGTTATAAATCGGGACACTGCTGTGAAAGGGTCGCTTGACTCCCAAAGGGGTGGAGACGCACAGGATCACTATCAGTCAGCTGTGACTCAGAAGTAGTGGTTTGGGTTTCCATTTCTTAATTAACAGGAGCCTTGGGAGCATAGTGGTTACATGTTAGGTCAGCAGTTCAAACCCATCAGTGATTCCATGGGAGAAAAAAAAGGCTTTCTACTCTTATACAAAGTTATGGTCTGGGAAACTCACTGGAGCAATTCTCTGCTGTCCTATAGTATCACTTTGAGTGAATATCGACTTGATGTCAGTGAGTTTTAGTGTTTTTTTTTTTTTTAATTTACTTGCGGGGCTGAGCCCTGGTGGCGTAAGTGGTTGAGTGTGGAACTGCAGCCCGCAGGCTTGGCGGTTCAAATCCAGTGGCGGCTGGGTAGCACCCACGATCACCAGAGGCAGTGATGCCCAAAAAAAAAAAAAAAAAAAAAAAAAAAAATTTACTTGCACAGGAAAATTAGTCTGAGTTTTTACCTACAAACAGGTGCAAATACAATCTAATTATTTGCCTGCGTTCAAGCACAACACTCCTGAAAAGGAAGGAGAAAAACAACTCTCAGGAGTGGGCAGAACCACGAGAGTATGTAAGCATAATTAACAAAACTTCTCTTCCTTGTTTCAGCAGCCACTTGTTGGAGCTCACTGTTAGGGTGGAGTCTGCAGACTCCATGCCTTTTTGTGTTGAAAACTCAAATTTGTTGATGAAGTGGGCAAGGGAGTAAAATATGAAAAATTGGATCTGGGCTGAGCCCCGGTGGCGTAGTGGTTGTGTGCGGGACTGCGGCCCACTGGGTTGGAGGTCCAAATCCAGCAGCAGCTCTCCAGGAGCAAGGCTGGGCCTCCTATTCCCACCACCAGAGGGCAGTGATGCCCCCCCCAAAAAAAAACAAAAAAAAAAATTGAATCCTATAGTCCACAACCACCACAAAAGGGGATCAATGAACTTAATGCCAAGGATTTTTAAAAGCATTCTCTAAGTAATTGCCCACAGCCTCATTACAGCAACCCATTCCTCTTATTTGGAAACAGGTTTTTACAAAAAAGCAAAAGTCAATAATATACATTCAACTCTGCACAGCACTTCGAGTTCTGAAATAAGTATATCTTAAAGACAGTTGGAGGTACAACTCCTGAGCTTATTTCAAAGTAAAATTTGTGAGCAAATCAATGACACAAAAACTGGGAAAAGACTGGGGGGGGCGGGGGCAGGAGGGGAAGGTGATCATTAAACACACCTAACTTAACAAAATGCAGTTTTTCAAAGAAAAATTTACCCTCGCTACAAGAATCTACATTATGTGAGTCTACGTTATGGTGATTTACAGAATAATAAACATACAATACCAAGAGTGAAGTTATTTGTAAATTATTCTTACATTAGAAGGTGTGGGCTGAGCCCTGGTGGCGTAGTGGTTGTGCGCGGGACTGCAGCCCACTGGGATGGAGGTTTGATTCCAGCTCCATAAAGCAAAGGCTAGGCCTCCTACTCCCACCACCTGAAGGCAGTGATTGCCCCCCCCCACACCAAAAAAAAGAATGTGCTTCCTATACTGCCATGAACAGTATCAATGCATGAAAACACAAGCTATCATCTACTGACATTAAAACTATTTTAAAATCTAGTTTCTGGAAAGTTAAACAGCAGCAGTTTAAAAAGCAGATTTATACCCAGTTCAAAATCTAGATACAGACCATATCCCTGGTTGATTAAAAAAATAAAATAATGGTGACCAAGTAGCAAAAAGGTCATAAACACCAAGACATATAACACCTGTAGGTGGCTGAATGCAAATTGGTCAAAAGGTTTCTCTGAAACTAAGAAATTAAAATAATATTTTATCAGTTATAATTTGACATAATCCTTTTAGACTACTTTTGGGCTAAGAATTTTTGTTATAATTCTGTAAGTTCTCCACTGGCAAAGCAAACCCTTCCAATGTAAATATTTGTGCCACACATATATACATATACCATTCATAAATGAAAGAGGATATAAATCTAAACCGCCCAAAATGACCTGAAGGCATCCAGAACACTAGCTGAAACATCTGACTTTTGTTTTTACATTCATTTAATAGCTCTACTAGCAGAGCTGTAATGGAAGGGGTCTTCGTGTTAACACATGCTTTGTCAATATGCCATTTCATGTGGCGCTTGGGAGGGCAATTCTCAAACTCTCTTTAGGAGATGCTTAATCCCAGCTCTAATCACAGTTATCAGCGACTCCAACTGCTTCGCACCGAAAAACAGGTTACACACAGGAAGAGATGGGGGAGAGGGTCCGGCGCTGTGCCCCATTCTTTTGTTTTGGTTGCTGAAGCTGCAAAAATCCACGTCCTCGGAGCCATCTGCACCGAGTTCACACCCAGCGCAGCCCTTTCATGCGCCCTCGGGAGCCGGGGGTCGCCGCAACGCCTGGCTTCGCACGTCTCCGAGGATGGGCGGGGATCTCTGCTGAGAGCCCCGGGCCACACACACCCCACAGGCCGGTGGACAGAGCGCAGGGGCAAGGAGAGGCATCCAGATGGGGCGGAGGGGACGCGCCAGGGAGACCCCAACACAGAGAGAGCGCCCTAGGGGCGGCCAGACGCTGCGGCCCCTCCGGAGCCGGAGACGGGGAAGACGGGCGCCCCTCCTTCGCGGGCGGAGGCGCGGCCGCCGGGAGAGACCCGGGAGGGAGGGCGTGAACTAGGCGGCGCTGGACTCGCAGCCCCCAAAGGGGCAGAGACGGCTTGCAAAAAGACCCGTACGGCGAAGCGGCGACTTACGGTTCTCCTTCCCCGGCCGGCGATCAGGAGCCCGAGGACTTCGCCGTGGTCGAGGGGTGCCTCCCAGCTGGTGACCCGAGGTACCCTCCCCGCCCCACCCACCGCGGCGGGCGCCCGCTTCGTGCCCAGGCGGCTGGGGTCCCGAGTGCGCGCGCGAGGCCCGCGGGGGAGCGCGGCGTGAGGCGAAGGCGCCCCGAGTCAGGCTCAGACCCGGCGGGCGCCCCCCATCCCTCTCCGGCCGTCGCGCCGCCTGACTCCGGGGAGGGGAAGAGGGGGCGGTGGCTCTTGCCTCCGCCTCGCGGTCAAGTCCGGCTCATCCTCCCCTCGGGCGCACGCGCGCGCGCGCGCGCGCGCGGGCCCGGCCGCCGCCGCCGCCGCCCACCTCCCCGGCCTTGGCCACCGCAGCTGGCGCCCCAGCCGCCACTACCACCCACGCCCGCGACCCACCCGGCCCTGAGAGCCCGCGGCACGGACGAGAAGCGGCTCGAACGGCGGCAGCTCGGCCGCCGACCCGGAAGCTCTTCCGCTGCCAGCCGGGAAGCTGCATGGAGGAGGGGGCGGGGAGGGGGGGGGGCGCGTGGACCCGGAAGCGATTTCCTCGCCCCGGTAGCCGTGGGATGCGAGGCTGAGGCCTTTGAAGACCCTGGAGCCCCACCCTGGTTGCAGGAGTGGGTGAGGGCGGTGCGATGCTCAGGTGCGAGGAGAGGGACGGACACTAAAGAGGTGCTCAGCAAACGGTGCTCCCAGACCAGAGACCCGAACCCCCCCGGGGCGCGAGTTGGGAAGCGCGACGGGACCCGCCAAGCGGTGTCTGTGGGCGAGCGCCGGTCTTCCTTTCCCAGGAAGTCGGGCGTCGCCGCGGCCGCTGTGCCGGGGAGGAGACCTGGAGGAATGAGAAACCGGTGACGATCCCCCTCCTCCCAGGTCCTTGTCCCGTCCCGGGAGCTGGATGTAGCGGCCCGGGAGCTGCTCGGCCACCCGCGCGGGGGGGACCCGCTGCACTTCCCCCGGGAACACGAGAAGGAGCCAGGTCCCGGCCCCAGCGAGAGAGCCGAGAAGCGGGAGCCTGAGCCTTCACGTCCGGCTTCTCCAGGCAAGGAGTTTCCGCCTTACGAGTCGTTTCCGAGCAGCCCAGGGCACTTGGTTAGAAGGCGGCGCCTCGGAGGAGGCTGGAAGCTGCTTTTTCGGTCGTGGTCACTGAGGAGCGGCGGCAGGGGTGCAGACCTCTCCGGCGGGGTGTTTGTTGGTGCAAAGTGATTGACAGCCCGGTCTAGCTCGCCCGCCTCTTCCCGCACTCAGAGTGGTTTGGCTGGGCTGGGCTTTGCCTCCACCGTGCTTGTGTCGTTTCCAGACGGTTCGCTTTATCCGGTCATAGCCAAGACAGCGACACTGGAAGGAACCCGTGTGTGTGAGACGCGGGTGGGCTAGAGCAGGAAAAATTCCAGGTGAAGTCCCGGGACGGGAGCCCTGTCAGGAGCCCGATGAAAGAGACTGGATTATTTATTTGCCTGGACTGGGTGGGGCTGGCGGGGTGGACTTGGCTGGCGCTTTTCCACGGGGCATCTTGGTTTCGAACTCTGCTTCGCTAGAGATTTGGTTGCTAGGCAACGTGCACGTGGCCCGTGTTTTCTAAGAGGAAGACGGAGTTTCAGCTGGGTGCCAACCGTAATCGTTCCTGTTCGCATGCAGCCCACGTTTTACAAATCCACGTCTGTGCTGCGGTGACTTGGCAGACCGTGGCTGAACCTGGGAGAACTGGGTGCAGTCCCGCTTTTCTCTAGCTGACCTAACTCCAGGGTCAGCCCCAGCCTCTGAACCAGAAGATTCTTTTGGTAGGCAGTCTCTGAACTACTTACTTGAGACAAGTGACAAAAATTCGACAGGGTTTTCATGACTAGCATAAAACGAAATCATTCCTTCATGATCTTTCTCCCTTAACCCCAATTAACGTTGCAGTTAGTTGGTTTCCCCCCTCCCCCCCTATTAGAATTGGGTTACAGAGCTGCTGTAACAATTGCTATATAGCATATTTAGATAATTAGGAATCAAAACCAAATGAGATATTAGCTTCCTTCAACGTGCTGTGTATTCACTGTAAATATTCATTAAATTCTCAATGTCATTACTTCCTTCTCTGGCCACATTTAGTATAATTCTAATGCTGTTTGAAGACGTATTAAATATTTAAATTGTAAAAGGGTGAATTGGCAAATGTGAGATCTTTTTTTTTTTTTTGGCATCACTGCCCTCTGGTGGGAGTAGGAGGCCCAGTCTGGCTCCTGGAGAGCTGCTGCTGGATTTGAACCACCAGCCCAGTGGGCCGCAGTCCTGTGCACAACCACTACACTGGGGCTCAGCCCGTGACATCTTCCTAAAAGAAAAGTATTAAAATTTTAGAATAAAATACTATTTAATGGGAAAAAAAAAAACCCTCACTGCCATCCAGTGTATGCCAATTCATAGCCACCCTATAGGACAGGTTAGATCTGCTGCCCCTCTCAATTTCTGAGACTATAATACTTTACGTGGAAGCTTCGTTTTTTATGGGAAAGCTGGTGGTTTCTGACAGGAACCCACTATGCTACCAGGGCTTTGAAAATCCCTGCTGAACTTGTTGATATGTACCGGTGGTGATTAATAGGATTAGTTCAAGGAGCAAGGAAAAAGGAAGCTGAGTTAGTAGCAATGTTGACTGTTTGCTAGTTGGTTTTATTAGCACTTCATCTCCTTTGATAATCATAAATCAATTTGAGTAGCAAAAGAGATATTTATGGTTATCAAGGGGAATTTTCACAGATTTATTTGCCATTTCATCTCTAATGTTATATGACTTTAAAATACGGAAAGAAATGGGGAGGAGACCTTCGGCAGCATGGTTTTCTCATCTGTAGAAAAGGGATGACAATAATGCTCCTTACTTCACAATGCTCCCATAGCCAAACAAACCCACTGCCATCAGGTAAATTTCTACTCCCAGCTGCCGGACTTGGGTTTCCAAGGCTGTCAAGTCTTTCCATGACTAGACAAGCCCCTTTCTGGGGGGGGTTGCATCACTGACCTTGCAGTTAGCGGGCCCAAATTGGACTGATAATTAGGCTTGATGAAAAAATTCCAAGAACTCTAGAGTTAGAGGAAATGTTCACAAAGCTTCATTTTCACAACTTGAAGTCTAGGGAAATATCTGCAGTTTCTTTGAATGAATATAAAAAAAATGCTACTTAAAACTTTGGAATAAAGATTTAATGTTTCCCCCTACTCATTGGACTAAAATTTTACTTAAGATGTTAGGATATTGAGCTTCTTTAGAAAAAAATATTAAAAAATATTTTAAGGACATTTTCTTTTTTTTTAAGGTCATTTTCTAATCATAGTCATGACTTTTTTATTGTTTAGGTAAACAAAATAGTTCTAAAGTAATGTTACCATTTCTAGTTCAAAAAACCTAATAAATTGTTTTTTTAAACCATTCAGAATCTCTCTTGAAAATGCTCTTTCGCCCACCCCTTTAAGCATTCGAGCGGTAAGGAATTCATTAAATATGAACAGATCATTTTAATGCTTAATGTTGTTTTTTTTTTTTACTGGAAATCATTAATGGTTTGAAAAGAAGTTCCTTAGTTAGTGTTCGTTTAGATTTTTTTTTAAGAGAGAAAGGCTTTTTAATCCCAAAAGAGACATTTTAGTCTAGAGTCCCCCAAACTTAACCCATTGCCATCAAACCAAGTCAAACTAATAGTGTTTGCTGTAGGACAGAATTGAACAGCGATTCAAAGGATATAATCATTACAGAAGCCAACTGTCCCATCTTTGTCCTGTGGGGCATACCAACTGCTGACTAAACATTGTGTCATTAGGACATCTTCATTTTAGCCTAGCCATGAAAAAAATTAATAGCACTTAATAAGACAGAATTTGCAGCCTGTAAATTATTTTCTAAGATTAAAATTCATTTACTTGTGGAAATTGCCCAATAAAGACTTAGCATTAGTGAGAGACGTATGTGTGTGAGTGTACTGAATACCTTTGGTGGAAAAAAAATTGGGTTACCTAAGGAATTGAAAATGGAAATGGGGCTGAGCCCCAGTGGTGTAGTGGTTGTACGTGGGACTGTGGCCCACTGGGATGGAGGTTCAATTCCAGCTCCACAGGAGCAAAGGCTCAGCCTCCTACTCCCACCACTAGCGGGCAGTGATGCCCAAATAACCAAAAAAAAAAGTGGAAATGGAAAAGACCATTAAATCATATTTTTTGTGAACCTGAGCTATGTTATAATAATAATGGGTACAAAAAAGAAGAAAATGTTTCTAAAATTGAGTGTGGTAATGATTGTACAGTTTTTGAAATATATTTAATTTTATGGCGCATACATGAATTATATATCTATAAAAGTTTTTTTTTTTTTTTGGGGGGGGGCATCACTGCTCTCCGGTGGTGGGAGTAGGAGGCCCAGCCCCACTGCTGGAATTGAACCTCCTTCCCAGTGGGCTGCAGTCCCGCGCACAACCACTAAGCCACCGGGGCTCAGCCCCAAAAGTTTTTTTAAAAAAGAAGAAATTTCAATAATAGCGATTCAGTAATAGGATCTACAATACCAAAAAGTCATAAAAATAGTTTTTTCAACTAACCAAGTAGGTACTTCTGTCCAAGAAAATTATTTACTCTGGCCTCCAAGAGACTGTTACCTATAAACATGAAGAAACATGACAGAAGAAGTGAAATCTATAAATTAGTGAAAAAGCAAGTAAGCTTGGTGCTTTCCTAAACACCAGTTAAGTGACTTGGTAAGACCAGTCCAGTAACTAAACACTTAAATAACATTTCTAGACAGTCAGAGTATATAACCTTTTAAAAGTCAGGACATTAAATTCTCTTGGATGGGAATCTTTCTGATATATGTTTGCCTTGTCAAATATAATAAGCATAATTTAGCAAGTTTTTTTGTTGCATCATAATAAAAAGACTGTCATACATTGATACTTAAATGTATGATTGTCTTGCTGTTTCCTGAAAGGCAACTAGACTTAAGTTTGAGTTAAAAAATCTTGTATCTGCTTTCTACCTTTTTCACCTCTCACTTTTCACTTCTGAGGAAGACTATCTTGAAGAAGCATATGGAACTTTATTTATTTAGGCATTTTTTTGTTAGCTACTTAGACCAAAACAAGCAAACAAACAAAAACAAACTTACTGCCATTGAGTCGATTCCAATTTATAGCAGCCTTTTAACAGCCCTAGAAAGCCTCTCTTCTCTCCAGCTGGAGGTTAGCCGCCCAACTTGTTACCTGCGATAATAGCTTTATAAAAGCCTCTTTTTCTTGTTTTGTGAATCTGAGCTATCTTCCAAAAGACAACATAGTTAAACAAGTGTGAGGTGATTTTTAAACTGCATTCCAAAGCTTCCAAACTGTTATTAATTTTATCAATGTAATGTTCATTTATATGATTTATGTGATTCTGAATAATATGATGCCACAAAGCAATATTCTAGGGCTCAGCTATGAACTGGACTGTTCAAATCCACTAGCCCTAAAGTGGGAAAAGACCAGGGCATCTGCTCCCATAAAATTTACCGTTTATAAAACACAGGCAGTTCTACTCTGTCATATAGGGTCACTATGAATCAAGGTTTGAGAGATAACCACATTTTAACTGGTTCTCCAAATGATTATATGTAAGTAAAACTTGTCAAGGTGAGCTGTATTGGCTTTTTTTTTTAACTTGTCATCAATTATGCCTTACAATTTAACTTCAAGAAATTATTTTTGTTTTGTTTTTCAATAAAGCAATGGGAAATCCAGAAAACATAGAAGAGACATATGTTGCTGTTATTCGTCCAAAGAATGCCGCCAGTCTCAATTCTCGTGAATACAGAGCTAAGTCATATGAAGTGAGAAAAAAATAACATTTGATTTGCTACTATTGAATGTCACATTGTCATTTATGTGTAAATTCTTATCAAATCCTGTAAATTCTTAGTGACCATTTTATTCTACATATCTGTATATCACTGCCTTTCTTGCTGTATGTCTTTTGACCTTGTTATTCATTTTTGACATGTAGGTTTTTTTTTTTTCCCAATCATTTTATTGGGGGCTCATACATGGTTTTTCACAATATATAAATAAGCATACTCATCAAGCACCCTCTCATGTCCACTTCTATTATTGTTCTCCAATCGTCCACCTTTCCCTTAAGCCCCTAGTATCGGCTTTTCCATTCCTTGCCCTCTTCCCCTGGTCTCTCCTCCCCTCCAACCCTCAATACTTTATACATTGTTATTGTTTTGTCATAGACATGTAGGTTTTTAAATGCTCAGTTACTTGATTTTTATTAAAAATGTATAGCTTTAACTTCAGCACAATGTAGAAGTGACTTAAAATTAAATTGTCGGGCTGAGCCCCGGTGGCATAAGTGGTTGAGTGTGGGACTGCGGCCCGCGGGCTTGGCGGTTCAAATCCAGCAGCTGCTGGATAGTGCCTACGACCACCAGAGGCAGTGATGCCCACCAAAGAAAAAAAAATCATAAATAAAAAATTAAACTGTCAAAAAATTCATTCAAAATAATCTGTTCTCTTAGTTATTTTCTTGAATAATTATAACACTCAAAGCAGTTTTTAACTTTAAATTTTAGGTAATTAAGTTATTTCTCTGTACTCTTGACTTATATTCTATGTACTAATACATATAATTAAGGATGATAAGTAGAATTACCTTTTCTATGAAACAGACTCCAAAATTCATGAAATACTTCTCATCTAACCTGACTTCAACTAAATTTCCCTAGCATTTTGCTTCAGCTGCTCTTTGAGGTTAGTCACCAGAAACCTATTACAAATTACTACCAGGCTGCTGCTGCAGCAGTGCAGTATTAACACAGTGGTTTTCAAGCCCAGCTGCACTTAGAATCACTAAGGGAAAGTTTTAAATTTCCAAGACCAGGGGCCCCTTCCCTCTCAAATTCCTTCTTAAATAGAACTGAAATGGACCTAGACATTGGTATTGTTTTTAAAGCTTCTAAGTTATTTTAATGTGCAGCTGGAATTCAGAAAGACTGTTAAGCTTATTGTAGTCTTCTAGAGGAAATAACATTTAGTTTAAAGTTTCTCTTAATATTTTCTCATTTAAGATTCTGTTGCATGAAGTTCCCATTGAAGGACAGAAAAAAAAAAGAAAGAAAATTTTGCTGGAAACTAAACTTCAAGGCAGCGGTGAAATAACACAAAGCATATTGGATTATGTAGTCGAAACCACCAAACCAATTTCTCCTGCAAACCAGGGTATCCGAGGTAGGAGTTCTTCCTTTTTTGTTTCCCCAATAGTTTTTAGAAGAGTATAAAAGGTTCCTAACTGGAGGCATAGTTCCCCTACGTAAGTATCTTTGAACCACTGTTTTTATTTCTTCACTCCAGGAAATCAGAATCTTTAGACTTCTTCCAAAAATTAAGTAGAAGTTATAAATTAATGAATCCAGGGAAAGCCCTAGGTGTTCCTAGGTAGCAGAAGCTTTCTTCTCATTTGGTGACAGGAAGATTTTGTTCGTTCTTTCTTTTTTTTAAGATCATTTTATTGGGGGTCCTTACAGCTTTTATAATAATCCCTTTATCAAGTTGCCTCAAACGTATTTGTACATATGTTGCCATCATCATTTTCTAAACATTTGCTTTCTGTTTGGATCCTTGGTATCAACAACTCTAACCCCGTCACCCCACCCCTCACCTTTGTGACCCCTTGATAAATTATAAATTGTTATTTTCATATCTTACACCAACTTCTGTCTCCCATCACGCATGTTGCTGTTGTTCTTCCCCCTCAGGGTAAGGGGTGTTAATATGTCAATCATTGCAAGAAGATCTTTTCCAAAGAGCCTTACGGATATGTACAAAGGTTAATCCTGAAAGATTGAGGGTCCACTTAAAATACTAGTAAGGCATAGCCTAACAAATTGATTCAAAGTTAAAGATCGGTGTTCTCAAGTGTCCACCTCAAAAGAAGCAGATAACATTCAAGCATTTCTGAAAGTATTAACTATTTCCAATATTGTTATGCTGTAGTTCATTGCCCTTGACTACATTTCAATTTATGGTGGCCCCACACGTACAGCAGAGCGCTCCATAGGGTTTCTGTTTCCAAGACTGAGCTGTGGAAGGATATTGCCAGGCCTGCGCCTGAGGGACTTCTAAGTGTGTTGGAATCACCAGCCTTTTGATTAGTGATTGAGTCTTTCACTGTGTGCTTGCCCCATGTAGACACCAAAATTAAGGCATAATAATTAGAAAGATAAAGCAAACTATAATCAAATAGCCATGGAAGGTAGTTGTGAAGTTGTGCCTCTGTGCCTACTGGGATTTTTTGTCTGTGTATTTTTTTTTTAAGCTTATTCGTTGTGCTTTTTTTCCCTGTTCCTCTGAATATAGATTTGTTGTCTGGTTCTTGTCAATAAAGAGCCTGTTTTTGATGCAGAGGTAGAACTGATTCCTGTGATTTGATTTATTAATGTTCTAAAGATTTGGAGATAATGTGTACCACATTTTACTTGGAAGAACTAGGTGACCTCCCAGTAGGGATTTTTTTTTTCCTGCCCAGTAGGAATTTTAAAGAGTTTCTGTGTGTGTTGTGGCTCTGAGCATTGTAACTCAGGAGTAAAAATTCCTGCGTAAACTTAATGATCTTTGATACGTATTCTGAGCCCCACAAAAAGAATCCTCTTTCCATAACTGACAGGTTTATAATTGTAATGAAATTATCTTGAACCCAATCTTAACTGGGGCGGGGGAGGAGCTGCCCTTGTTGGGTGATAAGGCATGTGAAAGATGCCACCTTTTGGAGGCTACAAGTATTTAGTCAATCTTTTATACCTCAGTGTTGGATTGTGATAAAATCCCATCCTTATGTATTCCACTCTTAAAAACTTATTGTCATGATCAGGGTCTACCTTGAGAAGCCAAAGCCAGACCAACTGCTATCAAGTCAATTCTGAGTCCTAGCCACACTGTGGATCAGAACAGAGCCTCTGTGGTTTCTAAGACTCTGAGTCTTTATGGGAGGAGAGTGCCTGATAGCTCCCTCGGAGAGACTGGTGGATTTGACTGGCTCACTGTGGTCTCCGAGTTGGAATTGACTCAGGGGTAATGGGTTATTTTGTTTCTCTGTTTTAATACTTTAGGTGGCTTAGTGGGTGTGAATAGTTACACCCATAATATTAGCTGCAAGGTTGATCAACACCCACCCAGAGACTCAGAAGATAAGATTCACTATAGGTTTTCAAAAAGTCGCAGCCTTGAGAACTCTGGAGGACACATGGGGCCATTACCAGTCAGAAAGGACTCATAGCCACTAGCCATGACAACATTATTTTACAAAGCAATACAATTTGTTTCTATTCATGAGATACTTATATTGATCATTTTGATGTGTGATAATTTTCACATTTGTAAAAGGCAGATGAAATGCAGATATAGGTTGTCATTAGTGGCAGTATGTGGACTAGGATTTTCTCCCAACCTTTACTCAACATTGTGTTTCTACTGCCACAACTGATTATGTAGTTATTTATATGTAAGTAACTTTTAAAGTTAAACAATGCATCAGAGTCATGTTTGGGAAGTAGCATAGCAGGAAAAATGAAATGGGAACAAGACCTCAAGCCAAAAAAAAACACCTTTTTTCTCTGATAAAGGCCATTGTGACAGAGTATCCTGTGAAGAAATGACTTGATTGAAGTTTTATTTACCTCCTTTTGCATAGCAAAGGCATTTCTAATAATAGGAGTAAGGTTCTGTTTCCTAATAGGATAAGGAGATTGGAAGGGCTGATAAAAGTCATGGCAAAGGTATCTGGGGGATTAGAGAATCTAGAACATAAGAGTTATGGGTTAATATGTATAGTCTCTCTGCTTCCAGATCAAAAAAACAGACTTTGCCATTCAAAACACTACTCTGTAGTGTGTTGTATCATCAGATTTTAATACAATTAAAAGTTCGGGGTAGAAACTGTTAACGGAAGAGCGACTAAATCATAAGACTTTGACATTTATGTATACCACTCTTAGCTAGTCTAGACTGTACTAAGAGTCTTAGCATCAACATCCTGACTAGATGAGAAAGCATAATCAAAAACAAACAAGCGTGTTGCTGTCAACTAAATTCTGACTCTTGGTGACCATGTGTTACAGACAGAGCTGCACCTTCAGGTTTTCTTGCTTATGATGACTGTAAAACACATCACCAGGCCTTTGGTGCATGGTGTCGCTAGATGTTTTCACGACCAATCTAGAGGTTAGTAGTTGAGCACACTGTTCGCACCACTCGGAGACTCTCTGCTCCTCTTTAATGTGCTTTTCAGCCACGCTCTCAATTCATATTGCTAGGTAGGCATAGGTAGCTTCCTTTCTGATGAGTCAACGCCAGTCCCTTAAACCTACTGGTTGAATGTACAGTATCGGCTTTATTAGTTCTTATTCATGTAATTAAATGGATTCTTGTTACTTTTTTCTTTTCCTCTTATTGTGGCCTTCAATTTTTTAATTCTCAAAGTTATGTATGAAATTTTAAAACCCACAATTTTTATCTTTACTGACTTTTAAAAATTAATTAGGAAAGCGAGTGGTACTAATGAAAACATTTCCTCTGGATGGAGAGAAGATGGGCAGAGAAGCTGCATTATTTATTGTTCCATCAGTTGTCAAAGGTAAAGTCTAAGTCAATCTTATGAATTTTTACATACATTAGATGGTAAATTAAAGTCTTGAGGATCTTAAGAATTGTATTCACCGTTACTGCTATGAAACAGTTATAAAATATATATTATCAGATTAATAGTAAATGAGCTGATTTTGGGGCTGAGCCCCGGTGGCGTAGTGGTTGTGCGCGGGACTGCTGCCCACTGGATTGGAGGTTCAAATCCAGCAGTGGGACTGGGCCTCCTACTCCCACCATCGGAGAGCAGTGATGCCTAAAAAAAAAAAAGACAACATTGTTGAAGAATTTGTTATACTTCGCATGTTTTACTTCTTTTAAAACATACTCTATACGTTTAAATGAAAAACATACATTTGGAAACTTATGTAATAGTATGATCTTTCTTTTTCAGATAATACTAAATATACATATACTCCAGGATGCCCAATTTTTTACTGTTTACAAGACATTATGCGAGTTTGTAGCGAATCCAGCACTCACTTCGCTACACTTACAGCAAGGATGTTAATAGCCTTGGATAAGTAAGAAATGCCATTAACAATATTTTTATGCATAACTTACAATCATGTTCATTGTAGAAATTAGTGATAGACACAGACGTTTAAAAGGAAGTAGTGACATGAAGAAAACATGTTACAAAAATGGACATTTTTGAAGTATACAAAAATAAGAAATCTGTAGGACATGAATAATAAGAATGACAAATGTCGCACTGACTTTTTAGAGTCCTCTTATCAGTGAACAGATCTTTCGGCCTAGAGTGCGTCCGTGTTTCCGTAGCGCTAAGACTAATTTCACCTATGTCTGTGGTTCAAGTTAATTATAGAGCTTTCAAGCAATGTGATTGGCACCATTATTTGTAGTAGCCAAGAAGTAGAAACCACCCAATTGGGGCTGAGCCCCGGTGGCGTAGTGGGTGAGTGAGGGTCTGCAGCCCACAGGGTTGGAGGTTCAAATCCAGCAGCAACTCTCCAGGAGCAAGGCTGGGCTCCCACCACAGAGCTGTGATGCCCACAAAAAAAAAAAAAAGAAGAAACCACCCAATTGTCTATCTCCAGGTGACTGGGTAAACAAAATTTGAAAATGCACAACAGTATAGGTTGTATAGCACAATGATTAATGCCACTGAACTCTACAGTTAAAAAGATTTCAAATGCCTGTATATTTTTGTCTGTATATTTTACCACAGTAAAATTTTAAAGCAAAAAACCACCAAGGCTATAAAAGTACTTCATATTGGCTGAGCCTCGGCGGCGTAGTGGTTGAGTGCGGGACTGCGCCCCATGGGCTTGGTGGTTCAAATCCAGCAGTGGCTCTCCAGGAGCAAGGCTGGATAGCTCCCACGACCACCAGAGGGCAGTGATGTCCCCCCAAAAAAAACAAAAAACAGCAAAAAAAAGTACTTCATACTGTGGGAAGTTTTATTATAATGGCATACATAACATTAGAAATTATTTTCTGCAGGCTGAACCCTGGTGGCGTAGTGGTTGAGTGCGGGACTGCGGCCCATGGGTTTGGCAGTTCAAATCCAGCAGTGGTTCTCCAGGAGCCACTGGAAAGCTCCCACTACCACCAGAGGGCAGTGATCCCCCCCCCAAAAAAAATTATTTGCTGCAGTGATGCCCCCCCCAAAAAAGAAAGAAATTATTTGCTGTGTCCATTATTAATAAATACTGCTAATTAAAACTAAGTCTGAATGTAATATTAAAAGTTTTCATCTACTATGTTCATCTTCACTTTGAAATAAACACTTCTGTAATTACTATCTGTCTTGCAGGTGGTTAGATGAGCGTCATGCACAATCTCACTTTATTCCAGCTTTATTTCGACCTTCTCCTCTTGAACGGATAAAAACTAATGTCATAAACCCTGCCTATGCTATTGAATCAAGTCAGACAGAAAACTCACTACATATGGGCTACAGTGCACTAGAAATAAAGAGTAAAATGTTAGCCCTAGAGAAAGCAGATACCTGTATTTACAACCCTTTGTTTGGATCAGATCTTCAGTACACAAACCGGGTAAGAGTTGAGGGAATTTGTACTCTGGTTCAAAAGACACTTCATATAAAATTTAGTTGTTTTTCTTTTTTGAGATAAATACACCTATTATAAATATTAAGATGGCATTCACACTTGAGGCTTAAATTCAAATAGCTAATATTCTTAAGGTTTTTTTGTTTTCCTTTTCTAGGTAGATAAAGTGGTAATAAATCCATACTTTGGTCTCGGAGCTCCTGACTACTCAAAAATTCAAATTCCCAAACAGGAAAAATGGCAGAGAAGCATGAGCAGTGTCACGGAAGACAAGTACTGTTTTGTTTTATTCCATGTTGCTTTTTAAAAACTTATGTGAACCTGAGCCCTGGTGGCGTAGTGGTTGTGTGCGGGACTACGGCTCACAGGGTTGACAGTTCAAATCCAGCAGCAGCTCTCCAGGAGCAAGGATGGGCTTCCTACTCCCACCAGGGCAGTAATGCCACAAACAAAAATAAAAAACAAAACACTTATATGTTAAAATAAATTTTAAGGGCTGAGCCCCGGTGGTGTAGTGGTCGTGCGCGGGACTGGGGCCCACTGGGATGGAGGTTCAATTTCAGTTCCACAGGAGCAAAGACTGGGCCTCCTACTTCCACCACCTGAGGGCAGTGATGCCCCCCAAAAAAATAAAAAATAAATTTTAAAATTATGTATTCAGTTAATATACAATAACTGCTCAATAATAGTTGCTTAATGATATGTAGTTTTTAGAGATATTTCATGTTTATATTGAAACTGCTTGAATTGAAGTGTAACTTTTTAAAATAATTTCTTCATTTGTTTTTAATGATTAGGGAACGACAGTGGGTAGATGATTTTCCTCTGCACCGTAGTGCCTGTGAAGGAGATTCAGAATTACTAAGCCGTCTTCTTGATGAAAAGCTTTCAGTCAATCAACTAGATAGTGACCACTGGGCACCCATTCATTATGCATGCTGGTAAGTGAATTGTTTATTCTTTTCTTTATAGAAAGAAAAAAAACTAATAAATGCTAGTGCTTTTTTTTTCAGAGTTGTGCATATTCCATGCATTATTTTCCCTACCATGTTTTCTTTATGAACTTATAGTTTAGATCTTTGACTACTGTATTTGTGCTACTGTTCACAATTGCAGTGTTTGCCACATGAGGAAAATGGTCACATATTAGGGTAGCTAAAAAGAAAAACCAAATCACTGTCTCTGTGTCAGTTCTGACAGTGACCTTACGGGACACAGAAGAGCCATCCTATAGGGTTTCCAAGGCTGTAAATCCTTATAGAAACAAACTGCCAAATCCTTTTCCCATGGCACAGTTAATAAGTTCAAGCCACCAAGCTTTTGATTCACAACTGTTTTAACCACAAGGCGGCCAGCCTGCTGCATGATAGCTCAAAACCAAAAGCAAAGTGCTTTTGAATCAATTCTGACTCCGAGAATCCTATGGGACAGAGGGTAGCTCCTCTGGGTTTCTGAAACTGTGAATCTATTCAAGTATAAAGCCTCATCTTTTTCCTGTGGAACAACTGGTGATTTCAAACTCCTGACCTTGTGGTTATCAGTCCAAAACACATAGAAAATGTCATTGCACACCAGAGGGTTTATATTCACTCCTAAAATTTGTATTATTGGGGTTATGCAGTATTTCTTTACCTTCCTATAAAATTTGTATGTGTAACTATCACTTTGTTAAGTCATGTTAGAGAAGAATCCTTTTAGTACTTTGGGAAGTTATGGTGTCAAGAAGGTCCCAAAAGTCTTCCCTGGAATCAGTGTCTTCCTTTTAGTGTTTAGAAGTGAGTGTTGACATGTTATTGAGGTTAACTCCACTAGTTGGCTCAATGTTGCTTACTTTCTCATCTCACAAAATAATAACTGAATCCTTAGTGTTCAAAGTGATAGTTAACTGTTAGCTGTGCCAAGGAGTCGTTTTCTTATCTAATTAAAAAAAAAAGCCGTCTTCTTGATGAAACAGAAGCATGGTTTAGTGTCTTATACCTTGAAATGTACCTAGATTTCAGGCGCAGCTACTAGGTCCTTTAAGTATAACCTTTGGCAAGTTGTATTATATCTTTAAAGGTCAGCTCCCTTATCTACAAATTTGACATACTAATACTACCTTCCTTAAAATTAAAGGCTAAAATGCACATAAAATGTTTTGAAAGCGAACAACTCAATAAATGTTGACTGTTCAATTAAAGTATTATAAAGCTTTAAAGGTTTTTGATGCCTAAATCTAAAAGTCATTTGTCTGTGATATCTTGAAGTATAAAAAATTTTTAGCTCAATTAGCACACAAGGAATGAAATTTTATCATGTGATAAAATTGATTTTATGCCAGCTAGAAATACCGTGTACACTTGAGTACAAGCTGAATTTTTCAGCATACTTTTTATGCAGTTTTTGTTTGTTTGTTTGTTTGTTTGTGGACATCACTGCTCTGGTAGTCATGGGCGCTACCCAGTGCTGCTCCTGAGTGCCGCCGCTGGATTTGAACCACCAAGCCCACGGGCCACAGTCCCACACTCAACCACTTACGCCACCGGGGCTCAGCCCACTTCTTATGCAGTTTTTGTGGTAAAACTAGAATATCGGCTTCTTACTCCCACCAGGGCAGTGATGCCATAAAAAAATAATACATCAAAAAAAAAAAAAACCTAGAATATCAGCCTCGGCTGATATTCGTGCCGACTTATACTCGAATATACACAGTAATAAAATTTTATACTCAGAAAAAAAAAATTTATGCTCAGACACCAGGAGTAGTGTAGTATTTTTAAACACATGGATCATGTTATTGATGTGCTTGAATGAAAAATGGTTCAGCTGTTTAGTAAAGATGTTAACTTACCTGGTCTTGAAAAGGTGCTCTTATTTACTGAATCATTCTACACCTGAGTGGGGATACTAGACTGGTACCAATGGGAAAACTGCCGTCTTAGCCTCATAGGGCCTCTGTGGGTGGGAATGTACTGGAAGCAGTGAGTTTAATGAGTAGCCCTGGTGGTGAGATGGTTACACGTTGAGCTACTAACCGTGAGGTCAGCAATTCAAATTCACCAGCTCCGCTTTGGGGGAAAGTTGAGGCTGTCTGCTCTCGTAGAGTGACAGTCCCCAAGCCTATAGGGCTAGTTTTACCCTGCCCTGTAGAGTCCCTGTCTGTCAGAATTGACTCCATGACGGTGAGTTTGATTTTGTTTTATGGAGATAAGCTTTGCTACCCCTTTTGGTTTGTTCTTCCACTCTGGAATGAGGGCTTTGATCAGATCACTGGCCCTCCCTTTTTAATCTCAGGAACCCTCTTCGCTCCTCAAAATTGCAGGATCCCAAAGAGTTTTTATTTATGTGGGTTGTGTCTTATGTTACTTACAGAATCCCAAAATCAAGTTCATCGTGTCATCAAGTTAATTCTGACTTATAGTGACCCTAGATGTGGTTTTGAAACTTAATCTTTTCAGGACCTTCATCTTTCTCTTTCAGAGAGGTGGACGGGTGTGAATCACCACACTTAGGGTTAATAGTCCAAGACTTATTCCTCAACTTCCACAGTAGACATTAAAACTGATAAGTATTTTAAGTATTTACTAATTTAAAGTAACAATAAACCATTTAGGCATTAACACAAAATATACTTTTATAGAAATTGCTATATTTTAAAACAAAAATATTGAATGGTAATGCTTTCTCATTTTATCAAATTTCTTTTATAATTTAGCCTAATAGGCGATAGCAAGATTCTCACATCTGCCACTGCTCTTATCAGTTGCAATATTACATGTCATAAGGCTTCCCGAAAACTCCACTGCATTCTTATAAGAAAATGAGAGTGGAAAGGCCAAATAACATCTTAGTATTGCTATGAGACATGATTGACCTGGTGGTGTACCTCCTGAAAAGATTTGAAGACTGCGCATTGAAGATCAGATGCTTCCTAAGATCCCTCTAACCTTAGTTTCCCTTCTTTAAATTTTATATTCATTGTTGAAAATATACACACAAAACATATAGCAACTCGGGCTGAGCCCCGGTGGCATAGTGGTTGTGCGCGAGACTGCGGCCCACTGGGACGGAGGTTCAATTCCAGCAGTGGGGCTGGGCCTCCTACTCCCACCGCCAGAGAGCAGTGATAAAAAAGAAAAAAAGAACACACAAAACATATAGCAACTCAATAGTTTTTACATGAGCAATTTAGTGACATTCCCAGGTTTGGTACGAGGCACTTAAAAGCTATACTTTTCTGGAATCACCATTTCTGAAACTAAGTTAGGTAAGTTGGCTTTCTGCCCCAGTGGATTACTTGTTAGCTGCTCAGTAAACAGCCTGCCAGTGTCCCAGATTTGTTCATCTCTTACTTCTCCTGTGGCCCTCATCAGCTACACGCCATGGCTGCTGAGTCAATTCCAGCTCACAGGAAGCCAATAGGGCAATGTAGAATAGTTCCATGTGGTTTCTAAATCTGTCTATCTTTACTGCTGTGACTGTCCACATGCCATGACCCTTTAATACAGTTCCTCATGTTGTGATGACCCCCCCCCAACCATAATATTTTTTTGTTACTAATTCATAACTGTAGTTTTGCTACAGTTATGAATCAGGCAACTCCTGTGAAAGGGTCATTTGACCCCCAAAGGGGTTGTGACCCACATGTTGAAAACTGTTGAGTTGTGGGTTTAAACTCCCCACTTTGGTTAGCAACCATGTGCTTTAGCCACTGCACTCCCAACCGAATCCCTATTTTGAATCAAATGCATGCCTGTCTTTATAATAGTACCTGTAGAATTGATGCCATTAATGGAGTGCTAGAACTATGATGAATTTTTCTCTTATAACTTACTCCAGTTCATTTCATTCAGACTTCCGTTGTAGCTTAGCCAAGCCCGCTTTTGCTCTCTTTGGTTCTGGCACACTTGGAGTTCTGTGAGCTCTTCTAAAGCTTTCTTTGCTCCAGCCCCAGGGCTACTCCTACTTCCTCTAATCTCAGCAGATGGTTTTTTTTTTTCCTACCAGCAGGTGGCCTTCAGTCCTCCGCTAGCAGCTGAAGGGTGCACTTCGACAGAGCTTTAACTTCAGTTTGCAAAGAACATTGAATTCATTAGAAATGACCTTCTTCTCCCTCCTTAGTGATCAGTTTCTAATCTCATCTTCTGCATTTTAGAGTATGCATGTAAAAATCCTTGTTACTACCCACTAAATTCATTCTTTTCTTCTCTGTACTTTTTTGTTTTGTTTTGTTTTTTTTTGGGGGGGGGGCATCACTGCCCTCAGGTGGTGGGAGTAGGAGGCCCAGCCTTTGCTCCGTGGAGCTGGAATCGAACCTCCATCCCAGTGGGCCGCAGTCCCACGCACAACCACTACGCCACCGGGGCTCAGTCCTTGTTTTGTTTTGTTTTGTTTTGTTTTTGCACTGTACTGTTTTTCTTCATGCTTTCTACCTTAACTTGAACCTGATGCTGCTTTTGGTACTATCATCTTGTCTCTTTCCATTCTTTCTCAGCCACATTTCAAAGATGTGGGCCACATATAACAGTCTTCATAAACCTGATGAATAGTGACTAAAATTTTGGTCTCTTTCTAGCTAATAACACTTAGCCCTTATAACACATTAACCCAAATTACTGCTTCACACTTTTATTATAACTTCTCGAATTGCTCTTCCAGTGTCTTTTTCTGTCGACATGTATTTCATTGTTTTAAGGTGATCATCTTTCTCTAAATTCATTCTTTCAGACTTTGTAGTTATTTTTTTCTGCTAGGTGAGTTTGGTATTCTCAAGCTTCCTTTTGAGTATCATCAGTCTTGGCATTTTCAATTGTCTACTTGAACAATTTTTAATTTTTTATGCATTAGAGAATGTGCAAATACTGCTTTTACCCACAGGATTTGTCAGCTTGATAGAGAAGGTATATAGAGAGATAGATAAATAGAAATATGTAGATTTTCAGCTGTCGCACAGAAATAATAGAATTTAACCTGGGAGGGGAAAAATGAGTTTGAGGAAAAGGCCATGTCAAAGAACATGAGGAAAAAGTCAGATAAATAGGGATAAGGATATAAGTGTCAAGTTAGGATAATAATAATAGACTATGAAAAGGGAAGTTCAAGGCAAATCAGATCAGTTCTAAAGATGTCCTGTTTTCTTTTTAGTTGTATGATATCTAAAACCAATTTCCCCTTTCTCCCACCTGCCCACTTATTTCCACTATTATTCCAGATTGCTGCTTTCTATGACTTTACCTTTAACCATATTACTGAGTCACTATGTCTGCCTCTCACTTTACTCTTTTTGCTTCTTGACTTTTGCTTATGCCTTTTCTCATTCCTGAAATATTTTACCTCGCAATTCCCTTCCTATTTAAAATCCACCCAGTGCTTCTTCCATTGAAGCACTTTTTTTTTTTTTTGAAGCACTTTTTAGGACCAGCTTAGGCTGAAGTCATAGCTCTCCATCTGGTTTTCTTTTTTTTTTTAAGTATTAATTACGTATGGCTTTTATAGGAAAATTATGTACTGCCTTATCTTTAAATTATTGTTTTAAACTATTAATTAAATTTAAGTTTTGTAGCATTACTTTACAAGTCACAGGTTTATGTTTTACCTCCCTGACTAAATTACAAATCTTTATCAAAGGACCACATTGCTTACAAAGGTATCTTAGTATTGTCTAATCCAACCATTACAGATAGGATTAGGTCTTTGGAATACTTTTATAAATCATAGTCAAGCCTAAGCAAAATACTCTTTAACAAGTTTATTTACAAGTTACTTCCTGATTTAGCCTTGTTTTTTTTTTTGGGGGCATCACTGCTCTCCGGTGATGGGAGTAGGAGGCCCAGCCCCACTGCTGGAATTGAACCTCCGTCCCAGTGGGCTGCAGTCCCGCGCACAACCACTACGCCACCGGGGCTCAGCCCTTAGCCTTGTTTTTGATTCCTTATTTATGTGTATGCTTTCCTTATCTGTTTTAGCTTGTATTTGAGGTTATATTTTCCCCTAGTTGGTCTGAAATAGAAACAGTTGATATGAACCAGAAGTATTCAGAAAAAATCCCTAGGCGCTGAAGACATTTACGTCATGATAATCCCTTGCTCTTTGTCCTAGAAAAATCTTAAACAGTTTGGGGATATCACCTACAATTTAGAACTGTAAAAAATAGCAACTGATGCACTGTGCATATGATGCTCCAGATGGTCTCACCAGCCCACAGCCAGGTCACACCACAAGATACCGGTGGGATTTTCCCCCTTAGGAATCCATGTCTGTACCTGTTCTTTGGGGTACAGCTTCTCACTTGTTTAGTCTTCAAACATTAACATCATCTGAATTTCACACAAAACGTGGCCACGTTCAATGTAGGAAGAATGTGATGAAACACCTTGGATAGTTCTGTTTGTGTTATTTGACACTGTAAAAGCAGTGTCACCACTTAAAAAAAAAATCAATCATTTCTAAAGGTTAATTCTTGTGGTTTAGTTGCTAGTTTGTAGGGAGAGTTGACCTCTCCCCTGTGCAGGTTTTCGTTTGTTTGTTTTGTTCTAAAACTTATATAAGTAGCAATTGTGTATCTTTTCACCCACATTGTGACAATTACTTCAGTCTACATTAGGAGAAAAGCAAAAAATATATTTTTTTCAGATAACATTTTCAGAAAATTTTTTTCAATAGGTATGGAAAAGTTGAGGCCACTCGCATCTTATTAGAGAAAGGAAAGTGCAATCCAAACCTTTTGAATGGACAGCTTAGTTCTCCTCTTCATTTTGCTGCTGGAGGAGGACATGCTGAAATAGTGCAGATTCTTCTCAATCATCCCGAAGTTGACAGAGTAAGTTATTTGTTGTGTGTGTATCACATACACATACATACCTATATATATATATTATTTTGTATATTTTATGTAGTCAAACAATGAATAGCAAGCAATGATGCTAAAATTACATATTTAAGATGTCAGCTAAAAAACAAATTTGTGGGTTGTGCGCGGGACTGCGGTCCACTGGGATGGAGGTTCAATTCCGGCTCCCAGGAGCAAAGGCTGGGCCTCCTACTCCCACCACCTGAGGGCAGTGATGCCTAAAAAAAAAATTAAATTAAATTAAATTATTTTTAAAAATTATTTAAAAATTTTGTATGTAATATATAGAAAAACAATTATGTATAAACTCTGCTTTTGTTCATAAAATTTAAGCATCACTAACTTATATTGTATTTTCTCAAAAAAGTCTTTAAAAAGATTTTCTGCCTAACTTCTAAAAGTTGTAATATTAAATATTTTGTAAAAGGAAATGTTGTAACTGAATCTTGACTAGTGTTTTGAATTTATCATCTTTAGAAATTTTGCTTACATTAAGTATAGTATATACTAAATAAGTTTAACATTGACTTAATACTTAGTAGTTTATTTTTTATGAAACTAATTAAATGAATTATATTTTCCCTTGGAATACCATGTTTATAATGTTCTATCTATCTTCCCTTCCCTGCCCCTCACATATCTAGCACATAACAGATCAACAAGGAAGATCCCCATTAAATATTTGTGAAGAAAACAAACAAAATAACTGGGAAGAAACTGCAAAATTGTTGAAGGAAGCCATTAATAAACCTGTAAGAATTATCTTCATAAGTAGTTACAGCCAAGTATAGTCTTTATCTCACTGCTTTGGAATGATGCCTCATAGAGACCCTGTAGGATATCCTAGAAACCCCTCTGTTGGTTGCCAAGACTGTGACTCTATAGGAGTGAAAAGCCTCACCCTTCTCCCTGGAAGTTACTGGTGGTCTCACACTGTTACTCTCCTGGTGAGCAAGCTAAATTAGCTTTATATTGACAAGCAACTTGAGGTCTGACGAGAGGGAAAGGATGAACAGATGAATGGATTCTTCCGTACAACTTTTATAAAACCTTGGTACTATCCTTCATAGTATTATATTTATCATCCCAAACTGGGACACTTGTTTTTACATAGCAAAATAAAACTTGTTTGTTTGTTTTGCTTTTGTTTTTGGGGGGCATCACTGCCCTCTGGTGGTGGGAGTAGGAGATCCAGCCTTGCTGCTGGATTTGAACCTCCAGCCCAGTGGGCCACAGCCCTGCGCACAACCACTACGCCACCGGGGCTCAGCCCCTTAGCAAAATAAAACTTGTAAAGCACTTCATCTAATTAAACTATAATCTAATTTATGTGCTATTTAAAAATTCTTTTATTGATGGAGGTATAGTTCTCTATGGAAGCCTTTTAAGCAACATTTTGTATTTATAAATAATAGCATTGATCGGGCTGAGCCCCGGTGGCGTAAGTGGTTGAGTGCGGAACTGCAGCCCACGAGCTTGGCGGTTCAAATCCAGCTGCGGCTCTCAGAAGCGGCACTGGTTAGCGCCCACGACCACCAGAGGTAGTGATGCCCACAAAAAAAAAAAAAAAATAGCATTGATCATCATTTAAAAATCAGAGTTTTGTTTTTTTTTTTTTGGGGGGGGGGGGGGGGGGGAGGCATCACTGCCTTTGGTGGTCGTGGGAGTTACCCAGTGCTGCTCCTGAGAGCCGCCGCTGGATTTGAACCGCCAATCCCTCAGGCCGCAGTCCCGCACCCAACCACTTAGGCCACCGGGCTCACCCCTTAAAAATCAGTTTTAACAAATTGTTGCCTTCCTGGAAAAGTGAAAGGTTTCAAATAGCTAACTTTCCAGTTCTCATATTGCCAAATTCATTCTGGCCTTTCTCTCAAATTAAGATAAACTCATAAATCTAATGCTGAGTTCATGCAGCTATTTGAGAGATTATCATATTTAAAAGATTGAAATTTAATTAACGATAAGCCATGATGACATCAGAGACTTTAAAAGTTGGAAAACCTCTAAAATAGAGGTATTTTTTCTGAGAGAAATCTAATAAAAGTTTTATTTTTTAAGCTGTATATCTGAGACTTTCCAAATATTACCTACTAGCCAACAAGTATTTATTGAGTATGTCTGTAGATTTAATACTATGCATTGCTGAAATAGAATAGATGATGTATACCTTTAAGGAAATAATATTATACAAACACCCTCTGTACACTCAATGCATGTTATGTCAAAATGCTATGTTATGAATGTTAGAAAAAAATAGGTAAGTTGAGTAGGCATCACATCATTACAGTTTCTACCTACCTAGCTATATATGTTACTGACATTAATTTTTATATTCTGGATAAATATAGTTTGAGATATAGTTATCCAAAATGAACTGGTCTGGAAATTGTTTGGGGGCATCAGATATGCTAAAAATAATTTTAACTCAATGGACAAGTTGAAAATAAGCCATATTCTGAGCATTTTTTATATTTGCACATAGGTTGCCATTTTGATTTCAGAAAACACAAAAGGCTGGAAAAGCAAGGTTCGATTGAGGCAGTAAAGAGATTACCATTGAGTCCATCCCACTACTCTTTTTGTTTTGTTTTGTTTGTTTGTTTTGGTTTTGGTTTTTTGGGGGGAGACATCACTGCCCTCTGGTGGTGAGAGTAGGAGGCCCAGTCTTGCTGCTAGATTTGAACCTCCAACCCAGTGGGCCACAGTCCCACGCACAACCACTATGCCACCAGGGCTCAGCCCTCCCACTACTATTATGATTCTCTGACTTGGAGCAAATAAACTGGCCCAACATAGGTTCTTTTGTAATTTTCACATGCAAAATCTTCCATCACGGATTCATCCTAAGACAAATTATTATGGGTACACATTTCTTTATATGAGTTATGATCCACTAAACTCACAAGGTACTTGTTTAACAAGATTTGCTACAAAAATCTATGTAACATATAAAGATTGAATTTGCATATTAAAGACTCTAAAGCATCCTCTCAGTAGAGTTTGAAACTTATTACTTAAAAAAAAAATCAGGCTGAGCCCCGGTGGCGTAGTGGTTGTGCGCGGGACTGCAGCCCACTGGGATGGAGGTTCAATTCCAGCTCCCAGGAGCAAAGGCTGGGCCTCCTACTCCCACCACCTGAGGGCAGTGATGCCTAAAAAAAAAAAAAAAAATCAAACAAAAGCCATCCTCCTTAGCTTCCCAACTAACTTGACCTTGGGAGAGCCAGAGGAACACGTTTTAGAAAATCCAAGTAATGGAATTAGAATGTTTTTTCAGCTTTATCACCAGATGCCCACTTGAAGCTCTTTTTCTGTTATTTCCCACATTAGAAATATATCATATGATTTAAGAAGTTGAAAGTAAAGCATCCTATTGGGTGGAGTAAATAGTCGCTTAGAAAGTTGCATAATGTACTATTCTTTGTCCCAGTATGAAAAAGTTCGGATATACAGAATGGATGGATCATACCGATCTGTTGAGCTGAAACATGGAAATAACACAACAGTGCAACAGATTATGGAAGGAATGCGTCTCTCTCAGGAAACACAACAATATTTCACTATTTGGATCTGTTCAGAAAACCTCAGTAAGAAATATTTATTGTGTTATGCATTGAACCCAGGAGAACTGGAGTGCAACAAGGCTTTCTTGATTTTCCTGGTCTTGCAAGTTTTTCACCCTTGAAGTCTTAGCACTTTTCTATTTGGTTTTTCTTCTTTGTTCTGTTTCTGCTTACATAGGTCCCAACTTGTGCAAGTTCTACTAAGGTATAATATACTTATGTTATTGGCTTTTAAATTTTCAAATATTACTCTGCTTCCTTTTATTTAAATTAGTGGGTTTTTTTGTTGTTATTGAAACAAAGAAGCATCTCGGCATTATGTTTTGTTTTTTGTTTTTGTTTTTTTTGGCATCACTGCCCTCTGAGGGAGTGGGAGGCCCAGCCTTGCTCCTGGAGAGCTGCTGCTGGATTTGAACCGCCAAGCCTGTGGCCCACAGTCCTGCACTCAACCACTACGCCACCAGGATTCAGCCCGCATATGGGCATTATGGCTGCCTTATTCAAACCAGTTCCTGAGAGTAAAAGTTATTAACTTTACTTTTTATCATAGCTTGACCAAAAGTTTACAATGCAAAACATTTTTCTCATTTAAACATTTATACACATTTAGTTTTATGGCCATTGCTTGCCATTCCATTAGTGAAATAGCCTTCTTTCCACATCCTTCCTGGGTACTCCATTTCCATTGTCTTTTCTTCCAACCCTTTCCTGCCTTCTGAACTTTATCTGTGGACAAATGCTGCTAAATATGATTGATTCTAGAGATCATTTGACTTGAAAATGTGTTTGGCTTCTCATAGCAACAGGCATATAAAATCCATATAAAATTCAAAAGGAAAAGACCCATATCAGTATCATCATCAACGGACATACTACTACTGATCATCTGATCCACAAATCTGTGGGATCAACAAAAGAACCATTGAAACATTTGTGAAGGAAATTGCCATGATGGGCAAGGACTCTTCCAATATGGCTGAGTACTGGATAAACTGAAATATGAGGATGGCAGACCAGTGATATCTCTGTATGAAAGTTTGAGACCAGCAAGTGCTGTGTTTCATCATTGAAACCTCAAGACACAGGGTACTTTATGAAAAAGTGATTATAGAAACAGCACAGGCTGGCTGGACTTTTCTACTTGTTTTTGCTGTTATGGGTGAATTTGAAACTAGTAAATCCAAGAATGAGCAAACATGAAAGCCTGCCCTTCTGGCTTACCTGAGGAATGTGGAACAACCATTTGTTGCTGTTAACAAAATGGATTCCAGTGAACCATATTACAGCCAGAAGGTTATGAGGAAATCATTAAGGAAGTCAGCAACCTCCTTTGTGAAAATTTGCTCCAAGTTTGATACCGTAGCATTGATGCCAATGTCAGGTCTGAATGATGGCAGCATGCTGGAGCCAAGTGTTAACGTGACTTCGTTCAAGAACTGGAAGGTCAACTCTAGGGTGGTGATGCGGCTTGAAGCTCTGCAGGCATCCAGCTACTAACTCATCCAACTGACAAGCCCCTGCATCTGCCTCTCCAGGATATCTACCACTGTCCCCCTGGGCAGAATAAGAACTAGTGTTCTCATGGTAGGCTCCAGTCAATTTTACCATTGAAGTGAAGTCTGCACTTCAAAGACTTTGAAGTTCTTTGTGGGGACATTGTAGGCTTAAAGGTCAAAAATGCCCCTGTTAAAGAGGTTCATCGTAACAGTGTGGCAGGTAACACCAAAAAATGGTCCATCAATGGACACAGCTGGCTTCTCTGCTCAGGTGATCATTCTGAACCATCCAGGCTGGATTGTCATGCAGCTCACATTGCTTGCAAGTTTGCTCATCTCCAGGATAAGATTGATTGCCATTCTAGTGAGAAGCTAGATTCCATGTTACAATAATTGGAGGATATCTGTTAGCTGCTATGATTGGAGACATCCCCAATTGTCGGAAGTCTGGTAATGCTGCCATCATTGACATGTTCCTCATAAGTACATGTATGTTGAGAGCTTCATTGAATATCCTACTTTGGATAGTTTTGCTATTTGTTATTGTGGCAAACTGTTGATATGTCCATCAGGGCTGTGGACAAAATGACTGCTAGAACTGACTAGGCCACCAACTCTGCTCAGGCTAGATGAATAGTTTCCATAGTCCCTACAACCCTAGTGAATTAGTAGTGAAAAGCCTCTCAGAAAAGTTTGTATCAATTGGCCATTTAATAGTTGAGAGGTTGGTAATTAACAGTGCATTGTAGAACTATCAGAAGAAAAGGAATGTTTTGTGGGCTATATATTTCTTTTTGTGTGTGGAAGCTTTAAGTTATTAGTTATTAAAATCATTACTTATTAAATGTAAACATCTTAACCAAAATAGTTTGATGGGGGAGGGGGGACAATGCTGTGCATCAATGTGCGTCAGGTATGAACAATCACATCTTGTAGCTGTTTGACCATAATTTGAAAGAACCTTTGAGACTAGATTGTGTTATCTTACACCACCGGACTTCACAGATAAATAATGGCTCCTTTATGGTTACGTGAACATTACGGTTAAAGGCATTGCTGTTTAGAAAACACAATTTTAAAATTCAAAACTCGTCCGAAGATTTTTCAATTGCCAATAATCGCACCACAGGTAAACCTCATTGGCTACGATATGCCACTGCACAAAACTTGTCAGAAGATTATTTAAAAGGAGTTACAGCCCTGCTTTCAGACTTCATATTTACATACACCTTGTGCATCTGTATTTCGATCCTCACAGTTAGAACTAAATTTTTTCTTCCCTGACATAGCATTTGATTGAAATGCAATTAAATATGGTTCTCTTTTTCCGTGCGTTTAGTTCAGTGCTCTCCTGACCCCAGAATAACACGCATGTCCTTTTACCATCGAGGAGGGGCTTCAAAATATCTGGGAAAATCAGCCTCACATTGCGCTAGATTGGTCTCTGAGGAGAAAATACTTCTAATGCATTAAGGATCTAGTTATGATGGACTATATCATGATGGTTTAATTGTATTTTTTGAAAACAGTAAATTCCCATGACTGTATCATAATTAAATGAATGTGTAATTCATTGTTCCTAAAAACAAATCTCAGATTTAACTTCAGATTGAGTTGTAGTTATGATTAAAATCAATGTTGGCTTATATTCATATCTTTAACTTAGATGTATTGAGCCCCTAAGTGCAGAGAGTTTGATATAAGCTTCCTATGCATTAATATTATGATTTATTTTTATATTATCACTTATAAAAGGAAAGATGTTTTT
This sequence comes from Nesogale talazaci, assembly GCA_004026705.1. Taxonomy (NCBI): domain Eukaryota; kingdom Metazoa; phylum Chordata; class Mammalia; order Afrosoricida; family Tenrecidae; genus Nesogale; species Nesogale talazaci. The sequence goes on along the minus strand of PVJH01007963.1, from coordinate 45,907 downwards.
CAGGCCTTCAGCTCAAGCCTTATCATAAGCCCTTACAGCATGTTCGTGACTGGCCAGAAATACTTGCTGAATTGACTAACTTGGATCCCCAAAGGGAGACGCCACAGCTTTTCCTAAGAAGAGATGTGAGACTTCCCTTAGAAGTTGAAAAAAAGGTTCGTTTGGAATTGTTTTGATAGTCATTCAGGTGCACAGAAACTATTAGCATCCTGCTCACTTATTTCAAAGCCACAACGGTCCTGTGCAGCAGACTCCTCCAAAGACCTACCTTACTTAAGGGCTTAAACATTGCAGGAACTACTGTGAGTGCAAACACAAGTATTTCAAACCAGGCAGCAATGTCTGGGCATGAAAACAGGGGTATACTCCTGTTATTATTATACCATAGGCAGAAAGGAGACTATCCTTACTGTATTTTTCTTTCCTGATCTGTCGATGTTAGAAGAAAGATGAGATAATATGGTATATAGATAAGAGACTTCAACAAGAGGATCTGTGAAAATGGAAAAGAAAATATGGCCGATAACTTTGGTGGAAAAAAACGACCAATAAGACATTTTAGTGCATTCCCTGAATGTTTATCAAGGGACATTATACCTATAAGATTAAACAAGTTTTAACTCAGGAAAATTGATTGATCATGTCCAAGCTTGGTTAAAATCACTTTTTACCTATATTCTTCCTTTTATATTACCAAAAAGAAGATTTGCTTGTTATAGTCAAACATACTGAGAAATTTGTCTCAAGTTTTCTTGAGACAAAACTAAACCCTGTGTTATTCATAAAAGGTTACTAGATAAAGCAATGTCTGCTAATAACCTGAATCCCCTCAAAAGCTGTATTCCTTCTCTACCCAAGTATTGTATATACTCGAATATAAGCCAACCCAAATATCAGCCGAGGTACCTAATTTTACCACAAAAACTGCATTAAAAATGTGCTGAAAAACTTGGCTTATACACACATATATACAGTTTTTAATTGCCTTGTAGAAGGCACAAACAATAGTGCCCATACTTAGACAATACATAAATTGTATAACTATTACAAATAATGAAAAAATGAAAACAAGTGCATAGGAAAATAAGGCATATAATAATGTTATTATTGTTCATAATGTTAATGTTAATTTGAATAGCATGACCAAATAGTAAAATAGGCATATTTTTCACTCATTGTATAATTTAAAAATTCCTGTGTGTACTATCTGACAGATGAAACTCATTGCCATTCAGTCAATGGTGACTCCTAACTGCCCCTGTACATTTCCATGAGTAGAGAGCCCTGTCATTCTTCCTCAGAGAGGCGGTGGTTTTGAACTGGTGATGTTGGAATTAGCAATCCAACTCTTAACCACTATGCCTTAGAAGAATTATGTTTATTGCTTAGTTTTAAAGGCTTTTAGTATGAAAGCAGTCTGAATGAGAAAAGATCAATTGTTGACACAGTCTCATTGTGTGAATTATAGATGTTATTACCTATTCAAACACTTGAAATTAACTCTTCAATTTATATTAGAAAAAATAAGCTTTCATTTAATCTTCTACAACATTTAATTTTTGTTAATGTAGAACCCATAAGAAAATTGAAACACCACCACAGTTCAGACCCTGTACCTGTTACTACACATTGGTAACACTTTGGCATATTTGTTTTCACTTCTGTCTTTGTAAACCATTTAATGTGAGTTGTATACATGCCACTTCACCCTTCCATGCCATATTTTGGCATGCATCTCCTAAGAACAAGAATATACTTCATATCACAGACTTATTTTTAACAATAAAATTAGTATCCATAATCATATCTAGTTGAAATTTCATTTCAATTTTTTTATATTGTATAGCATAAGATAGAAAAAATAGAAATTTTCCATTTGTGAATATATTTGGAAATACTTTAAATGCATGTTAACTTATAAACTTGATAATAAATGATTACTTCCAAATAGAAATCTATTTTCTAGGATAATTTTTCTTAATCTTTGTTAATCTTACAGGGTAAAGTGAAGCTTCATCATTTTCAAACCTTTTATATGCATATTTATATTAAATAGAATGCTAACAACATCTCCTTTATTGTTATTTGAAAGTGCCAAATTTAATCAAATTAAGATGCCTGTATTAAAACGGGATTTAAACTACATATATGCTTATGGGAATTAGCACAATACCTTTTCTCTTTTTTGAGATTTGCTACTATAGTATATGAAGCATAGGTAATAGAGAAGTATTTCAGAAATATAAATAATTTGAGTAAAATTGTACAAAAATCATTCATATGTATAGACTGATGATTCTTATATTAGACTTTTGATGAGAAGTAAGCAAACTGTAGCCTGTGACCCTAAAGAGCCTGCTGCTTATCTTTTATTTGTTTTCAAACTGAGAGTTTTAAAATTCTTTTAGTGGTTGAAAAAAAATCAAAAGAATAATAATGTTTTATGCTATGCGAAAAATTAATATGAAATGTTTTTCTCTTATCTCTAAGATCTTAGGATATTTTCACACTTAAACTGTAATTGCTTTTGTGGCAAAGTTAATAGTTGCGACAGAAATATAAGGCCCACAAAACTTATGATTGTCGGACCTTTCACAGAAAAGTTTGCCAACACTCCTTGAAAGCAGTTGACATCCCATATACACACAGATGCGTAAAATTTCCATAGTTGACTGTGACACTTTGCACATTTGCAGTAGAAATTGTAGCTTAATAACCAAATTATATTTTTTCTTTTAAGATTGAAGACCCACTGGCTATCCTTATTCTCTTTGATGAAGCTAGATATAATTTATTAAAAGGTTTTTATACAGCGCCTGATGCTAAGGTGATAACGTTGGCAAGTCTCCTGTTACAAATAGTTTATGGCAATTACGAGAGTAAGAAACACAAGCAAGGTTTTTTAAAGTAAGTATTTGATAACAATGCATAGTTTTGTGCATGCTCAAGAAAGATTCTGTTTAATCAGGAAAACTTAAAAATATGAAATATTTGTAAATTGATTAAAACACAAGATATAGAATGAGAAAAGTACTATAGGAAAGCATTTCTAAACTTATATATTGCCCTCAATGTTATTTTTCTTACATTTGTGTATACTGTGATATATTTTTCTTTAATGTGTTTTTCATTAGTAAATATTTAAATAATGAAGTCAACATGAAATGGTAATAGAAAAATATTATTATGAGATACATGCACTTAAGAATCAGAGCATAAAAATTAGTTTTATTTTCAGTCCTTGAAAGAAAAATGCAAAGATTTTAGCACAACTGAAGCTTGCTTATTGTGATTTTCAATTTTTAAAATATTCTAGATTATTGAAAGAAGAAATATTGATGTTTGGAATTGAGACTTTTCGCTTGAAATTTCAAGAATTCTCTGATATTTTACAAGTTAATATTTTTATGGTTAGAATGTATATTACATACTTAAAATCATTTGTGACAGAATGATAACTGTACTTTAGTTACTAAAGATGCTTTAGTTAAAGGATGTTGATGTGTACTTACAGTGAAGAAAATCTAAAGTCCATTGTACCTATCACTAAATTGAAAAGTAAGGCACCTCACTGGACAAACCGAATACTTCATGAGTATAAGGTAAGCTGTTTGAGAGAAGTAAAAAAGCATCCTACCAGCCTAGCAGAAACTTTGCTAATGGTATTAATGTGTTTTAAACACATATATTAAATTTTTTGTTTGTTTCTTTGGGCATCACTGCCTCTGGTGGTTGTGGGCAATACACAGTGCCACTCCTGAGAGCCGCCGCTGGGTTTGAATCGCCAAGCCCGCGGGCCACAGTCCTGCACTCAACCACTTACACCACCGGGGCTCAGCCCTCACATATATTAAATTTATAAACCTGAAATTAAATATATATATTTCAAATGCTGAAACTGAAAGGAACCAGATTTGTTGATTTTTTTGTTGTTGTTGTTAAATTATGGAAGCCTTTTTAGGCAATATGAATTACATTACTTCTGTGAGCTCCAGTGCAGTTCTACTTTCAAACACATGGGGTCACCGATTGGAATTACAGAGACAGCTGTAGGTGTGGTTTTGACTTGATGATGGACAGAGACTAGAGGTTTGTTTGCTTGATTGTTTTAAGGAAGAAGTCATATTCTTCCTGTCCTAATATAAGCACTGAAGCCTAATAAAATAGATAGGCAATAATATTTTAGACTTCATTTTTCTTTTGTCTTATAAGTTCTTTAAAGAAAAAGTACTCTTGGGATAATGTCAGTAATTTTATTTTTCATTAGGGGCATTCTTTTAAGAAATTACATACTTGACCTATTTGTGTTATTAAGCATACATTCTTCTCTTTCATCTATCTTATATTTGGTTTTATTTGTTTTTAGAATCTTAGTACTAGTGAGGGTGTCAGTAAAGAAATGCATCATCTTCAGCGCATGTTCTTACAGAATTGCTGGGAAATCCCTACATATGGGGCAGCTTTTTTCACAGGACAGATATTTACAAAGGCAAGCCCCAGCAATCATAAAGTCATCCCCGTGTATGTGGGTGTGAATATAAAAGGACTTCATCTTCTCAACATGGAAACAAAGGTAGATTTTCAACTTTTTCACTGTACCTTTTTTTAATTGTAATAGGTATTACAGTTTAATTGTATTTGTACAATTGTATTAATTGTATTACAATTTAATAGGTATTTAATTATAATTAGTTTTTTTTAAGCTGGAGATAGACATTGAGCCAATGAGGCCTAATTAGGTATTTTTTAATACCTAAAACCAGTCAAAAATCTAGAAATGGAAAACATACAAGATTATTCATTGCAACTTTATTTATTAAAGCAAATTACTTGAGATTAAATGACTATCAGGGTTTAACATTAATTATACATTTTTCATTGCAGCTATACTGAAGAATAAAGAAATTTTTGCATATAGAATGATAGTAAGGGCTGAGCCTCAGTGGCATAGTGGGTGAGTGCGGGACTGCTGCCCATTGACTTGGTGGTTCAAATCCAGCAGCAGCTCTCCAGGAGCAAGACTGGGCCTCCTACTCTCACCAGAGGGCAGTGATGCCCCACCCCCCCAAAAAAAGAATGCTAGTCATGATACTACAGGGTTTCAAAATATTTGTGGTTCATTATATTTTAATTTAATTTTTTATAAACTTATAAAGTTCCCTCTTATGCTATTTTTTCTAACTTTTCAAAGTCATTAAATAAAGGATCATCATGAATTATTTTTATCAGGCAGACAGCACATTTAAATAAGGGAGAACAACTTTTTAATATTTAGAAAGCTAATGAAAATCAAATAAAATCTATTCATTCAGATTTGTTACAAAAAGACCATTTTCAAATCAGCTAAAGTAATAATCTATGAATTTCAAGACATTTTTAATTAAATTATTTTATAAGTCACTTCAATGATTGCAGGCTTCTCAAATTACGTCATGGTTCATTCCATGGTAGCTCAGGATCTCCCTAGTGGCCAAGCATTAATGTATCATGTGGTAGCTGTGCCAGTGGGTGGAATAGAGAATATGTAGGGTCAGAGGCTAAAGAGGAGCTGACTGGACCTGGAACTTGATTTTTTGAATTTTCTTATGACAGCCTGCCTTTGGGTCATTTGTTCATCATTTTTTATTCAATATTTAAAACAACTTCCAATACACAAAATAGGCTGCTGCCTATTATAACCATTTTTCTGATGGCACTTGAAGAAAGAAGGGTTTCTTCAGCTGTTCAAGAGCATCTTCCACCAATATCCTTGTCTGTACAAGTCCTTCTTCACAGAACTGGATGCTGATGCTCCAGATGTGAAGTTGCACCCTTTTTCTCTGTGACATTTGGAAGCATTCCAAACTTAGGCAACAGTAGAACACTTCATATTATATATGTGATGATTTGGCAATATCACATTTTGTATTTGAATTATTCTGGTCTAGCGGTTGAATGGGTGAGATTGCAGTAGCAAGCATATTGATAGCAATATTACGAGTCTGATTTTTCAGAATTAAGTAAGCGTTCAGTTTGTAAAAATAGAAATAGAGTCTTACAGACTTGAAAGTAAACAAGTGGCCATCTAGCTCAGACACAATAAAGCCCACGTGGAAGAAGCACACCAGCCTGTGTGACCATGAGGTGGTGAGGGGATCGGGTATCAGGCATCAAAGAACTAAAATTTGTATCATAACTGAGGGGGAGTACAGATTGGGGACCCAAAACCCATCAATAGGTGAAGCGACATCCCCTTACAGAGAGGCCTCAGGGAGGAGATAAGCCAATCAAGGTACAGTGTAGTAACAATGAAATATGCAACTTTCCTCTCGTTCCCAAATGCATCCTCCCACCCACCATCATGATCCCAATTCTACCAGACAAATCCAGCTAGATCAGGGCATGTATACTGTAGCTGGAAACATGAGGAATTTAGAGGATAAATGATCCCTTCAGGACCAGTGATGGGAGTGGTGATACCCGGAGGATGGAGGGATGGTGGAAAAGAAAGGGGGAACCTATTCCAGGGATCTACATATAACATCCTCTCAGGTACAGACAACAGGAAAGTTGGTGAAGAGACATATGGGACAGTGTATGATCTGAAAAATAACAATTTGTAGATTATTAAGGGTTCATTGGGGAAGAGGAGTAGGGAGGGAAGGGAAATAAGGGGAGCTGGTACTGGGGGCCTTCGTGGAAGGAGGATGTTTTGAGAGTGATGATGGCAACAAGTGTGCAAATGTGGTCTGCATACAATTGTATCAATCGTGATGGGAGTTGTACGAGCCCCCAATAAAATTATTTATTTTTCAAAATAGGGAGGGGAGAGGAGCTTACACCAAGGTCTCAAGTAGAAAATATTTGGAAAAGGATATGGCAACATGTATACAAAGATGCTTGATTCAAATCACATATGGAATGTTATAAGAGCTGTAAGAGCCCCCAAGAAAATCATTGAAAAAAAATAGAAATAGAAATGCTATTCTTGGATATATAGATGATTGAATACAAAAGTAAAAATATTTCTGTCCAGCTGAACATTAGCTGGTACTCTAAGCTACTAATAAGTGTATGGTCCCTTTGAAAGCTCTAAGGTGATGACATTTTCCAGTTAGCAAAGGCCAACAGCTTGTCTGAAGTCCACTAGGATCTGCTAAGGTCTAATTTGACAGATTTCATTTACTGAAATAGATCCCTTCATCCGCAGTGTAAAAACTCTCCAGGGGATACATTCGTTTGGCCCTTTGGAGGTGCTGCTTTCTAATGGGAACTGTTTTTCCTCCCGAAGCATATGCTGATCACTCAACCACCATGTGGGTTCACTAGCTCCTTGCGTGCAAACCTCACTGTACATTATCCCATAAAACAAAAACTTTTTTTAAAAATCAGAATTTATATCCACCAGCTCAGTGGTCACTGGGAGTGGGAACCAGATGGCTGCCGCATTGGCCTCAAGGGTTTCTCGTATGTGCGCAACGTCTCACATGAAAAAAAAAAGAAAAAGTCTGGAGTTAGTGCTTCATTGAAAACCTGATCTCCGTATAACAAAGGACTTGCTGAACCACAGTACTTTGTTTTTGTTTTTGGGGCATCACTGCCCTCTGGTGGGAGTGGGAGGCCCAGCCTTGCTGCTGTTGCAGGGTTTGACCGTCAAGTCAATGGACCACAGTCCCGCACTAAACCACTACGTCACCCAGGCTCAGCCCACCACAGTACTTTTTTATACATTTTAATTTTTTATACATTAAACTTTTGAGGCAGCTATTAATGGACTATCTTAAAGCTCTATTATTGTAACAAAAGGTCTAGCATTCTCTATGTTAGCGTAAATACATTTTTTCAGCCTGTATCTTTAGGTAACTCGTTTAACATGTCCTATCCATGAAGTTAAGTTACAGTATTTATGCAGGTAGCTATTTTTCAAAAAATTATATCAGTCTCCTCGAAGTATTTAGTGTACACTTAAGGAACCACAGGTACGCATTTTTTTGTGACCATGTCAACAAAGAAGGCATGTAATAGGGCTTTATCTCTTCTGGAAAAAAATTAGCCCTTTTGTAGTCTATAGATTTTACAGTCTATTACTAATTTTGGGGGAAAAAAATTCCAGATTAAAGAATGTTTACAAAAGTAAGCTTGCTTATTTTTATTAATTTTTGGAGGTTCTTTTACATATTTTATAATAGTCCTTACACCCCTTATATTAATATTGCCATCAGCAATTTCAAAGCATTATCCTTCTTCTTGAGTCCTTTGATTTCAGTTCTTCTTTGCCCCTCCCTCCCTACCCTGCCACGCTTGTGAACTCTTAATATATTATGTATTGTTATTTGTACATATCTAACACCACCTCTTCTATCCATTCACCTACAATCTTGGTATTCATCCCCCTCCCCACCCACCCCTTCCTTCCCAAAGTTGTTACTCCAATGGCTGTTTCTGAGGGGTTTGTGTACCCTGAATTCTATTAATTGAAAGTTCTTGGCTATACCGATGTATGTTTGCCAGACTAGCTGAATTTGTGAGGTGGGACTGAGATCATAATAATGTGGGGAGGAAAGATTGAGGACCTAGAGAAGTGTTGTGTATTTGGTCAATGCTATACTGCCCCTAGTATGCTTACTTTTAGTGAATGAAGTTGCCATCATGTTACCTATATCATCTGAAATTCAAATATAAAGGCATGTACATTTTCAAAAGAAAGATAGATTAAAGGGAGATTTTTTTTTTTTTTACTTTTTTTTTTCTTGTGGGCATCACTGTCTCTGGTGGTCGTGGGCACTACCCAGCCACTGCTGGATTTGAACCGCCAAGCCCGCGGGCTGCAGTTCCACACTCAACCACTTACGTCACCAGGGCTCAGCCCTTTTTTAAATTTAAAAAAAAATTTTTTTAAGGGGATTGTTTTTAACATGGAGAATGTAAAAACTCATATATAGTACATCTTCCTGAAAGTCACTGGTAGACATCTTTACAATTTTTCTCAATTGATGAAAAAACATTGCTCAAGGCAGTGTTTTAAGAATCTAATTGTAGGATTTATGCTGGACCTGTGTGAGGTTGAGTGTAGGCACTTTGAATAGGCTTCACTATAATGATCAAAGCCATCATGTGACAAATAAACCCATCATGTGTGGGTCAGATTGGTAAAGCTAGATACTAATAAGAGAAGATCGGTATTGTTCGTGATAAAATGTTTCAATAATTGTCTCTAATTATGTTTCAGGCTTTACTCATCAGTCTCAAGTACGGTTGTTTTACATCTCAATTGGGAGATGCTGATACATGTTTTCAGATCCATAGTATGGAAAATAAGATGAGCTTTATAGTACATACAAAACAAGTAAGTTCTTACCGATTATTTTTTTTACCAAGTATTTTTATTTTCTAATAATGAACTATTTTATTAGAAAGTTCTTTTTTTTTAAGGAGCGTAAACTCTTATTTAAAAGAGAGCTAATTCGTGAAAGGAGCTCTGGTGGTATCATTGCTAAGCGCTTGACCACCAGGCGCTCTGCGGGAGAAAGATGGAGTCGGTTGCTTCTGTAAGGATTTGTAACCTTGGAACCTATCTGGGCCATTGTTCCCTGTCCTGCAGTGGTCACCAAGTTAGGATCGCCTCCATGGCAATGGGTTCAATTGATTTTTGTCTCTTTAAAATACATAATTAATGCTATTTTAAATGAGGCAAACTGAAGATCAAATAAAGAAGAAGGCCTTTCCTAAGCAAGCAGCACCAAAAATTTAGCAAAATAATTTAATTCTGGTTTACAGCAAACACTTTGTTTTGTTTATCCCCTGCCATTTTCAATTCTGGTTCGTATCTTTGTCTTTGCTGTCAGGGGTATCAGCTATCTTCCTCTTTTCTTAGCTAATGTCTTGCCACTAGTGTACCCAGCATGTCTCTTCTGAATTCCCTTTAAAGCCTGAATAAGTGCTTCTTCTATACTCTGTCTTGATAAGTTGTCTTCTAGTAAGGAAGTTCCCATTCAGGTTTATAGAAAACCGCCAACTGCCATGTGTACCCTTTGTGCAGTCTTACATATTTCATTCGTATTTTAATTTGTGTATATTTTATCTTGTAGGCTGGACTGGTGGTGAAACTGTTAATGAAGCTAAATGGACAATTAATGCCCACCGAAAGAAATCTATAAAAGGAAAGCAGTTGGTAGCTGAGCCACCACATTTTGAGAAGCAGATTTTTTTTTTCCATGAAAGATTTCTTAATATATTATTGCCTTTAACAAGACATTTAGTCTCTTATATATGTATACTATTACATTGTACAGAATCTGTACTTATGTTTGGTGTGTAATATACCAATTAATTTTATATAATACCCTTATAAGCTATTCTAACTTTTGAGAGAAATACATAAAAACAAATAGATTGATAGGTTACATAATATTAGACAAAATAATAAGCTTTATAGAAACCTATTTTCAGTAAATGGTAAAGAAATATTGACAAGGAATATAATGAAATTAAGATAAAACTCTTGGTTATAACTATTTTAAATATGCTGAAAGTCAACAATATGAATTAAAAAGTACATTTTCTACATTATCACTTGTTTTCTTGTGTGTCGTCTAAATGGACATTTCTCAACATTTTAAAAATTCTCTTAAAATGTGTATTTAGCATATAGCAGTTTTTCTCAAAGGATAGTTTCCCAGACTCCCTTCATCATAATTATCTGGGGTGCCTATTAAAAATGAGCATTTAAGAGACTCACCCTTAGAAATGTTAAATTGCTCTCTGGGCAATTTAATTTTTGGAATATTTGCTGTTGCTCTTGTATGAAATAATTTTAGACCCATTAAGGGGCTTGGGTATTAATAAATCTCATAAAATTGCCAGACACAAAAGCACAACCAGACACAGATTAGGTGACAATATCTGTGTATTAGTAGTTCATTCTGTAGTCTTAGGTGGGCTGAGTAGTATATATTGCCTTCACATTATAGAGAGTACATCACCAAAGATCTTTCTTAATTTTTCATGTAGGAGAATAATGTTACCATAGCTATAATTGAGGGAGTAACTTTGATTAATCTGTTTAATAAGCTTAGAAGTCTTTCCAAGTAACACATTAGTGTATTAATTTAGAGGTACAATATTCATATTTTAAATTGTTGTATAGATTTTAGATGGGTTTTATATACCACTATTTACTCTTCACATTGTCTGCATATTTTAATTGTGCTATAGCTGAAACTTACTCTAAATAGATTATGTAATAAGATGAACAAGAAAGCCTGATTTATTTTCAATTCTGTCCTTGGCACTTCTACTCAAATATACAATGCCCTGTGGTCGTTTTCATCCATTCCAATGGCCTCAACCTCTTTTTTTAATAATCATTTTATTGGGGTTTCTTACAACTCTTGTTACAATCCATACAATAGTTGTATCCAACATTTCGTACATATATTCCATTGTTCTGTTCTAGACATTTACTTTCCATTGAGCTTAGTATCAGCTTTTTTTTAGCCTCCCTCCAACAATCTCCCTACCCCCAAATCCGTGTGGTCCCTTGATAGAGTGTAAATGGTTAACTATTTTCAAATCTCACACTGACTGCTGTCTCCCTTCCTCTCTGGTTTCTGTTCTTGCCCCTGCATGGGGTGGAGGGGAGGTGTAGCTATGCAGTGCCCCTCCCTCCCTGTCTCCCCGCCTTCCCCCTACCCTTTTGTTATCTCTATTCCCATTCCTGTTCTGGGTTCCATGTGTTGTGAATTTTTTTTTTATCATTTTATTGGGGACTCGTACATCACTTTTCACAATACATAGTTACATATACTGTGCCAAGCACCTTCACATGTCTGCTTTCGTTAACATTCTCCAAATATCCACTTTTCCACTCAGGCCTCTGATAGGAGTTTCTCTCCCTCCCTCCTCCGCCCTTTCCTCCCTTCCCCCCGCCCCCCATGTGTTGTGAATTTTATCTCTTAACCTATACCTATGTACATGCTCCTGTCTAGATTGGGAAGAGGTCATAATGGGAGGGAGGAAGAAGGCCTCCAGAGATCAGAGGTATATTATATGACCCATTTGTGCTCTACTGCACCCAAACTGACTCAACCTCTGCCTACGACCCCTCTGTAAAGGGATATTCCATTGCCCATAGATGGACTTTAGTGTCTGTACCAATCCCCCTCCATTCTCACCAATGTAGTATTGTTTATTTGTTTGCTGTTTGTTGTGAGTCTTCTGATGCCCATTACAGGTCTTGACACCTCACAATCGCACTGGTGTGCTTCCATGTGGGCTTGTTGCTTCACTGTTGGATAGCCACTTTTTTTAACTTCAAGCCTTGAAGACCCCAGACACGGTATCTTTTAATAGTGAGGCACCATCCTCTGGTCCTGTCTTCACCACATCTGCTGATACACCCATTTTTTCTTCAGTGATCATGTACTGGGTGGGTGGGAGATGGGGTGAGCAACACAGAATTCCAATTTGTTAGAACAAAGTGTTCTTGTATTGAGAAAAGTAGGAGTCGAGGCCCAATCCAAGACCCTTCTATAGCTTCAGTTTATTGCCTTATATGTACATAGACCAATACCACTATTGCTATGGGTTAATGTGTGGACACCTCTGTTAATCTCCCTATCTATTCCTCTGTTTCCTTTTGCCTCCTCCTGCCCTGCCACTTTCTCCCTTCTTCCACATCTTAGTACTTCCTCTCCACTAGCTTGGTGTTGCCTCAATACTCATAGGCTCTCTACCCTCTCCTAGATGCTGGTTCCACTTCCCTAGTTGTTCCCCTGTCCATGGCACCGTCTGCTCACCATGCCTTTCTCCCCACCCCCTTCTTCCCCCTCGACCTTCTGGGGTCATTGGCCACATTACCTTCTCCCAGGCTTCACTCCCATGGTCCAACCCATATAATTAGGCAAACCATCCAATTCCTAGTCCAAACAATAAGAAAAAAAAATGATTGAAGAAAGAAAGGGAGAGAAAAAAAAAAAAACACCCTACATAGGACCAGGTCTGTTTGCTGGTTCCCATCAGACCCTCCCCCCTGGTCCTAAGGGAGATCTGAGGGCTGCCTCTCCTGGCCCGAAGTCAATTCTTGGGGCCCCTTGGGACTCTAGCTCAGCTTTACTTCAGTCGCTGATGTACTATGCTCCATTCCCACACTGTCTTCCCACTGTGTCCCCATTATTATCCCGTCATTGTATACTTCAGTTAGGGGACAACATATTGTGAGTTGGTAGTCCCACAGTCCTCTCTGCCTTAGCAGCTCCATTCAGGGACCATCTCAACCTCATTTAAATTCTAGGTCTTGCTTTGCAGTTTCCTGATAGTCTTGCTCCATTCCAGTGAATTTCAAAAAGCATTCATCATAGCTGGAAACACTATTTGCCTTGTTCCATTGTATATCCTCATACTTGTATGGTCTACTTGTTTAATGATGTGATCAAATTTGTGTCCTGGTAGACTGGAGAAGCAAATTTATAGACACGCATATGGATATAAGGGAATGGTTTATATACAAAAGGAATGGAACATTGAGAAAGCATCCCAACCCACTCCAGTACAAAGTCACTAGTCCAATATTAGCCCATATGCCTGTTACCAGTCTATAATGGCTCCTTGATACCAGTCTATAATGGCTCCTTCCAACTCACGAAGTCACAGGTCAGTGGGTGCAGAGTCCCGCACTGGGAGGGCTCTCCCCATGGCTCCTCGCTTCCAGGGCTCAGGGTCCATCAACAGCATCCAGTGGTGGCAGAAGCAACTCATCGCTGGCAGGGGTCCCCACATGGCCTCTTCAGCTTCAGAGGCCTGGCTCCATCAGGGCAAAGCCGTGTGGCTTCTCCGACTCCTCATACACTGCCATCTTGTCTTGTCTGTGACTCATTGTCTCTGAAACTAACTCCCAACAACTGGGAAAATAGCTTCTCATCTTCACAAGGGAAATATCGCAAGATCTCCCAGAAGTCTCAGGAGAAAGCCATGCCCACACGGAGGCCTCATTGGCTACTCAATGGCTATCTCCAGATTAACAGGCCAGACTCCACCCCTACATCTCAATCATGAAGTTAACATAAGCACGTGACCACCACAAAATTGCACCCAGTTATTTAAACTAGAAATCTTAATGTACCTGCACATATCATTGGGAGCCCTGTCAAATGTCTTTAAGTCATTTCCAGTTCCTCCCTCTTCGTTTCACGGCAACTGCCTTAGTGCAAGTCTCACCGTTTATTCCTGGGCTCACTGCAGCTTCCTACCTCAGTTCCCCCTTGACCTTTCACCCCGACCTTCTTGTGGCACATTAGCTTTCCTTGTGGATCTAGTTGTTTTTTGTTTTTGTTTTTAATGTAGCTCTAGTTTTTCATCCGATAGAAATTGTTCATGGTTCCTCACTATATCCCAGTTCCTTAGCATTTAGGCTTCAAACTGGCTCAAAACTTCAGTTATGACCAACAGAAACAAGAGCAGGAAAACACAGCAAAGCAAGCAAATTTCATCTAGCAAATTTTGACCTGCACAGGAAACAGTTGCCTTGCCCCACTCAAAGACATATTCAGAGTGACATCTTTGAGTAACAGTTATCTGTCAGATCATAACAAACCAGAAGTAAACAATAATGGGAAAATTTCAGTAGCTTTTTCTTGAAAGCCTAAGATTGGTTAGGCATTATAGGATAAAAGGCCCTAAGGCTAAAAGTAACATATCATTTACCTTTCTATCTTTCTTTCAATAAATTTTTATGCTTTATGTGCCAGGGACCATTTGACAGAAAAAAAAAAAAAGTTCCTGTCTTCAGGGTTCAAAGTTTAATGAAGAAGGCAGTGAGTGCTTTTGAAAATATGTAATTATAAGCTCTTAGAAGGGAAGGACAAAAGAAGTAGGGGGAGAAAAGTGAAATGTACTAAGTACAATGTGAGAAATCTTACCCAGTCAGATCAGGAGGCTTCCTGAGGAAGTGAAGCTTCAGCTGACATTTGAAGGCGTAGTAAGATGAGGTGAAGTCCTTTAACCCAAAAAAACAGTCCTGAGGATTGATAAAGGGAATTGCAGTTTTCTCATGTTTAAAATAAATTCAAACAAGTTCAGATAACCACAAAAGGATTTTTACAAGAGAAATACAACGAGGCAGGCTAGCACTGCATGTGCTCAATCTTTCATAAAGAAAATTTACTGAAGGACCACATCTTGTGTAAGTTCGTAAATGACCAAAATTGACTATAGTAAAATTAGATGATAAAAATATGGCGATAAAATAGAACTGGCAGCAGCTACAACTACTATAATTGGTGACCAAAGTTAATAGAATTCCATTGCTAATATTTTTGTTTGTTTGTTTGTTTGTTTTGGGGTATCACTGCTCTCTGGTGGGAGTGGGAGACCCACCCTTGCTCCTGGAGAGCTGCTGCTGGATTTGAACCGCCAAGCCAGTTGGCTGCAGTCCCGCACTCAACCACTATGCCACCAGGGCTCAGCCCCTATTGCTAATATTTAGATTTAAATTTGAGCTTATAAAAACCATTGGCAAAAAATTATTTACTCTGATTGGTAAAGTTTGATAGTGTAAAAATATAATGCGGGACTCAATTATTTGCATATAATTTACATACAAAGGATACTTTCAATAAAATGATTTCTTTAAAAATACAAAAAATATTATTTACTGTACTATATAGAAAAATCACAAGAGAAATCAAATTGATTTGAGTGCACACAAGAGTACTTTTGAAAAATGTGTGATGGTATGAGTCTCATTTAAGGTTTGTGTTCATAATGTCAGTCCCTAAGGTCACATTGGTTGTTTGGATAGGAAATCATAGGTGGGCAGACTGGTGAAGCTCTAGCAGACAGACCATGCCCTGATCACCACAAATGGATGATCACAATCCTGGGGCCAAATATATTTGAGACATCAGTCTGGTGAGGGCCAATTTAATAGTTACTATATTCCTTTAGTAGAAGGAAACACAGGGCTGAGCCCTGGTGGCGTAAGTGGTTGAGTGCGGAACTGCAGCCTGTGGACTTGGCGGTTCAAATCCAGCGGCAGCTGCATAGCACCCACGACCACCAGAGGCAGTGATGCCCACAAAAAACAAAAAACAAAAACAAAGAAGGAAACACAGGATCCATTGCAGGCACAGTCAGGATGGGCTGAGTTTAAGATTTATAGCTTTACTGTGTTTACTAATAATTTCCAATACTGAAAGTGTGCCTGGGGCTGAGCCCTGGTGGCATAGTGGTTGTGCGCGGGACTGCGGCCCACTGGGTTGGAGGTTCGATTCCAGCTCCCAGGAGCAAAGGCTGGACCTCCTATTCCCACCACCTGAGGGCAGTGATACCTTAAAAAAAAAAAAAGTGTGCCTGGCATTGTTCAAAGCATTTTTACCTATATTAATTCAATTTATCTCTACAATCATCACTATGAGGCAGATACTTTACTGTTATTCCCCTCTACAGATGAAAAAGCATTGATGTAACAAACCAAAGAGACTAAGTACTAACCCTGAGATTTACCTGCAGGTTTCAGACTCCTGAATAAAACCGAATCAAAGCATGACGGATGGTTGTAACTGAAAGGTCAGTGATTCAGATCAGCTGCTTTGTGGGAGAAAGACAAGACCATCCACTCTCAGAAAGATCTAGTCACAGCAACCCAAAGGGGCTGTTCTGATCTGACCATGGGGTCCTTATGAGTCTGTATTAACTCCACAATAGTGGGGTTGTTTTGCCCCTCAAAAAACAATGTTTTTCATTTAGCCATTCATTCACTCAACACATTAGTTTTTAGATGGACCTAAGGAGGTTTGGGAGAACTCGAATGAATTCAAGGCAGAGAAGTCAGCTCAGAGGTTAGTGACCGTTTTTCATTTGTTTATTGTGGGGTTTTTTTTGGGGGGGGGTTGTTTTTGTTTTTGAGATTTCTAACGAGCCATCTGAATAGATTTTCTTAAAGGACATAGGATCATTTCAGGAGTTTATTAGGACATAGAACAGGCTGAGAAAAAAAGCCAGGAAAATTACTCCAAGCACCTTCTCATTCTTAACGGTAGTAAGAGCAGTCCTATAATTTTGTGAACAACTTGTCTCCATCCTTCAAACAATGATGTTTGCCAAAACTCAAAGAATATTTCAAAAGAGCACAATTTGAATCCCTGGAGGATGGCTAAACTTCTGTTTTGACATGCTGTAAATGAAAGGGTTAGAGAGATGGAAGGGTTCGACCTACATGAGGAAATGTGGAGCGGGAAATAGCATCACATTTTGATATTTAATAAACCTTAATAAAGGTTTCTATTCTTTTGTAGCAATACTTTATGATTTAACCTCGTGCTATGATTCAACAGAGAAAAAAGTCTCCTAACTGTATGATAAAAATAGAACAAAATAATATAGCTAAAAATAATATTGAAGGCAATTGTTTCAAGTCCCTTTAATGTATATCAAATGCTTTTGTTGTTACAGAATAATGTAATTATGCCATCAACTCTTAGTTATATGAGCAAGTGAAGGGAGAAATAAATATAGTGCAGATAGACTCTAACCAGTAATTGAAAATCATTTGATGACTTTTGAATAAACTTTTAATAATTTATATTCCCAGTTCTATTTTACAGAAACTGATAGTACTATGTATTTATTGAAAATATGCCAGTAGGGCAGTAAAAGAAAAAGATCCTAAGATGATAAGTCAACTGTAGATAGAAACATGGATAAGCACTTTAGTTTAAATTGTGTGTTATTTTTCCTTTCTGCATTATTTCCTTTCAATTAATATCAAACTTAATTTTGCACACATAACCACGTGGAAGAAACATAAACTGGATTGTCATTTATGTCAGCCAATTCACTAACGGATTCTCAGCTCTATCTAGTTAAACCTTGAAATTTAATTACCTTTGTGTAACTTACTTGTACATTTTTACTATTTTTAATAAATGCATGTTGTTTACACACTATTTTGTGGTCAAACTTAATGCCATTGAGTTGCTTCTCGCTCGTAGCAACATAGAGAACTGTAGAACTGCCCCCGTGTGCTTCTGAGACTGACTGACGGGAATGGAAAGATTCGTCTCTCTGGAACATAGGGGCTGGTGGTTCTGAACTGCTGACCTTGCAGTGGGGCAAGACCAAACAACAAGGCCAAACGCTAAGGGTGTGCAGCAGAGCAGCAGGGGGAGCAGAGCAAAGAGTTCCTAAGGGAGGGCCAAGGATCTACTCTGGGGACAGGTTGTGGCACCCCATCCGACTCAACCAGGGGACTCTCCTGAAGGTCAAAAAACAGACCCTGAACTATTTACAGGTTTGTCTTGTTATTTTTTTTTTTACTTACATATTTTTTTCTGGACGTGGATTTTTCGTTGTCATCGTTTTGTTTTCTTTTGTCACTTCATGTTGTGATGTGTTTTTTTGGACATATTATCTCTGCAAGTCTGTCTAGATAAGATAGGCTGGATGAACAGTCTGGAGGAGAAAACAACAGGACTGATGGTTCCAGGGGACATGAGAGATGGGGAGGCGGGTGGGGGAAAGGAGGTGGTGTTGACCCACCCAGGTTAAAGGAACAACAAGTGATCCACGATCAGTGACAAGGTGGGTGTGAGAGGCTTGCTAGGGATTGATCAAGAGTAATATAACAGAAATTACTGAAACCCAGTTGAAGACTGAGCATTGATAGTTGGATAAGAGGAAAGTAAAAAGAAATAGAGGAAAGACCTGGGGGCAAAGGGCATTTATTAGAGGTCCTCAAACAGGCATATACACAGATTAGATATATCTATATATGAAGATGGGAAAATAGATCTACATGTATATACTTATAGGGTTAGTATTAAGGCAGCAGATGGGCAATGGACCTCCACTTAAGTACTTTCTCAATGCAAGAACTTCTTGTTCTATTAAATTGGCATTCCACGATGCTCACCTTCCTGACATGATCACTGAAGACAAATGTATGCATAAACAAAAGTGGTGAAGAAAGCTGATGGTGCCCAGCTATCAAATGGTATAGCATCTGGGTCTTAAAGCCTTGAAAGTAAACAAGCAGCCATCTAGCTCTGAAGCAAAAAAGCCCACATGGAAGAAACACAACAGCCTGTGTGACCACTAGGTGTCAAAGGGATCAGGTATCAGGCATCAAAGAACTAAAAATTATATCATTATAAATGAGGGGGAGTACAGATTGGGGAGCCAAAACCCATCTGTAGGTGAAAGGACATCCCCTTACAGAAAAGTTGTGGGAAGGAGAGGAACCAGTCGGGGTACAGTGTAGCAACAATGAAACATACAACTTTCCTCTAGTTCTAAAATGCTTCCTCCCCCAATATCATGATATCAACTCTACCTTACAAATTCGGCTAGACCAGAGGATGTATACTGTTACAGATAAGAACCAGAAACATAGAGAATCCAGGGCAGATGATCCCTTCAGGACAAGTGGTGAGAGTGGCAATACCAGGAGGGGGGAGGGAAGGTGGAGTAGAAAGAGGAAATCGATTACAAGGATCTACACATAACCTCCTTCCTGGGGTATGGACAACAGGGAAGTGGGTGAAGGCACACATCAGTGTAGGATATGACAAAATAATTTATAAATCATTGAGGGTTCATTGGGGAGGGGGGAGTAGGAAAGGAGGGTAGAGATGAGGAGCTAAGACCAGACTTAGGTGGAAAGAAAATGTTTTGAGAATGATGATGGCTACAAGTGTACAAATGTGCTTTGCATACAATGGAGGGTGTATGAATTGTGATGGGAGTTGTATGACCCCCCCAATAAAATGATTTTTTTACATTAGGTTTTAAATTCTTTAAAAGATAAACTGTATTCCAAAGATCCAGATAATAGAAGTACCAGAAACTCAAAATCAAACTTAGTGCCATCAAATGGATTCCCACTCAAAGTGCTCGTAAAGACAGAATAAACTGCTCAGGTGCGTTTCCTAGGCTTTGCATTCTTTTTTGTTTGAATCATTTTATTGGGACCTTGTACAATTCTAATCACAATCCATACATTCATCCATTGTGTCAAGCACATTTGTTACCACCATCATTCTCAAAACATTTGCTTTCTCTTTGAGACCTTCATATCAGCTTCTCATTTTTCCCCTCCCTCCCTACCCCACCTCCCATGAACCCATGATATAGATTATTAGAGATTATTATTGTCATGTCTCACACTGTCTGATGTCTCTCTTCACCCATTCACCTGTTGTCCATCCCCCAGGGAGGATCCTTGTAATTAATTCCCTTTGTTTCTGGTTCCTATCTGTACCAGTGTATATCCTCTGGTCTAGCCAGATTTGTAAGGTAGAACTGGGATCATGATCATGGGGGGAGGCTCCTCCCTGTGACCCTTCAATAAGGAATGTCCAGTTGCCTACAGATGGGCTTTGGGTTCCCACTCTGCACTCCCCCTCATTCACACGAATAGGATTTTCTATTCTTTGATGTGGGCTACCTGATTCCTTTGATACCTGTGATCACACAGACTGGTGTGCTTCTTCCATGTGAGTTTTGTTGCTTCCCTGCTTGTTTATTTCCAAGTCTTTAAGACCCCAGACTCTATATCTTTTGATAGTTGGGCACCATCAGCTTTCTTCACCACATTTGTTTATGCACACATTTGTCTTTCATGATCATGTCAGGAAGGTGAGCATCATGGAATACCAGTTTAATAGAACAAAGTATTCTTGCATTGAGGGAGTACTTGAGGGGAGACCCAGAGTCCATCTGATACCTTAATACTAAACCTATAAATACATGCACATAGATCTATTTCCCCATCATTATATATAAATATATTTACATATGTATATGCCTGTATTTAGACTTCTATAAATGAGCTGAGAATTTTTTTTAATCTTTTTTTTGGGGGGGGGGCATCACTGCTCTCCAGTGGTGGGAGTAGGATGAGCTGAGGTTTTACTGGAACAGAAATCCTCATCTTTCTCTCACTGAGTACCTGGTGACGTTGAATCAGCTACTTTGCAGTTAGCAGACCAAGGAGTAACTCACTAGCCTCTAAGACTCCTTGAAAGTAAACAATTTAAAAATAATAATAACCTCGCTCAGTCCCATGGAGTTAATTCTGACCCAGTAGGACAGTAAAACTGCTCCCGTGGGTCTCCGAGACAGTGGCTCTTTAAAGGCATGGAAAATCTCGCATGGTTCTGGGAGCAAGGCCACCTCCTTCCAGCTTCTATACTTATTCCCTTCCTTATAAGCACAAAGGCGGACCCTTCTACAGAACCCCAAATCCTCATTGTGTCAGGAAGACCACTTTGAGCAAGAATGCATTCTCCACTTCTGCGAGGTGACCATGTGTGTGGTTTGAGAGCAGGCTGTGACTGAAAAGTGGGGCAGCGGGACCGCGATGAGGGAGATCGGACTGTGTGCGGAGATTTGAATTAATAGTGCCGAGCTGGGTCTGGCTCATAAACTGCCCGCTGCACCGCCTCACCACCCCTGCTTGCCAACCTCGGGGGATATGGAAGCGCTTTTGGAGCAAGGCTGCCCCCACGAAGTTGGACTCCGACTGATAGCTTGATAACCTCTACGGAGGAAAGTGCAGACCATCAGCTGCCTGTACCCACCCCTCCTGAGAATTAGATGAATTAGATGTCTCCTGATCAATGAAATCTCACGCTCTGTCTCATAGCAACCCCGTGGGTTTCCCAGACTGTTTACGAGAGTCGAAAGCCTAGTACAGCGAAGCTGCTAGTGGTTTTGACCAGCCAACCTTGCGGCTCACATCCAACGCTTAACCAATACGCCACGAGAGTTCCATCCCTTGGAACCAAAGGCGTTAAGTGGATCCGAGGCCCAGAAGTTCTAATGCACAAGCCAAGAACCTAGACGCGCCCCCTTTAACTAGCACGGCACGCGGGGGCAGACGGGGGTTCCTCCTGGAATTGAATGAAGTGTGTAAGCCTCTCCCTGTATGACCCTCGTGTGACTAAGGGCCAGCTCACAAACGCACTAGCCCAGCCTCTCCAAGACCACCACTCCCAGGAGGGGCCTCCGCGCGCCCTGCCGCTGCAGCCTTCAAAGCTTCCAGGTGATGCTAAAACTCTGTGACCTCCGAGGCCCCTGAGCCAAGGCCAGGTTCGTTCCTTCACTCTTCCCATTGTTGACAGCAGGCGACTTCCTAAAGGATCGCAGTCTGGGGAACCTGTGCGGCGGGTCCACCTGGTCCTGCAATGTTGCTGTGAATTCAACATGACTCCACTTCTCCTTTGTTTTGTGTCCTACTTTGCCACTTTTTTTTTGGGGGGGGCGGGGGTATCACTGTCCCCTGGTGGGAGTGAGAGGCCCAGTCTTGCTCCTGCAGAGCTGCTGCTGGATTTGAACCGCCAAGCCCGTGGGCTGCAGTCCCGCACACAACCACTAAGTCACCTGGATTCAGCCCTACTTTGCTTCTTTAAGTCATTTTATTGGGGCTCATACAAATCTTATCACAACCATCCCTTGTGTCAAGCACATTTGTACATATGTTATCATTTTCAAAATTTTCTTTCTACTTGACCCATTGGATCAGCTCACTCCCCCCCCCAACCCCCCTCTCTCCTCCATGAACCCTTGATAATTTATCTTTTTTTTTTTTCTATGCCTTACACTGACTTATGTCTCCCTTCACTCACTTTTCTGTTTTCCGTCCCTCTGGGAGGGGATTATGTATAGATCATTGTGATGGGTTCCACCTTCCCCCACCTCACTATCACCACCTTACACAGGCTAGTATGCTTCTTCTATGTGGGCTTGTTGTTTCACTGCTATATGGCCACTTGTTTACCTTCTAACCTATATCTTTTGATATCCAGGCACCATCAGCTTTCTTCACCACATTTGCTTAAGCACCGATTTTGTCTTCAGCAATTGTGCCAGGAGGGTGGGCATCACAGAATACCAGGCTGTTAGCATAAAGTGTTCTTGCATTAAGGGAGAGTTTGAGCAGCGTCCAAAGTCCATCCACTTCCTCAATGTACTGGCATAAAATATATGTATATAAGCCAATACCTCTATCTTTATGAATTAATATAGTTACATAAGTGCCCACCTATACTTATACCTCTAGCCATAGCTTTGCTTCCTAGAACTTTCCTGTTTCCTTTTACCTTCTTCCTGTTCCACCATCACACTGATCCTTGCTCTGTCTTTTAATAATTCCTCAAAGCTAGATTGTTAAGTTTTTTAATTGCATTTTATTCTTAATTTCTGCTTTCAGTTTTAGTATTGCCTTTTACTTTATTTTTCCTGTGGATTTTTTCCTGTTTCTTTTCTAACTTGTTATTGTTTTTCACTTTCCTTCTCTAAGATATACACTTAGAGCTGCACATTTCTTCCTAAACATGATTTTAGCTACATCTCACAATGAAAAAATACTATCATCCTACAAATAAATTTATCATTTTAAACACATGCTTATATTTGTGGAGCCACTACCACAATTAGCTTATTTCCATCATGCAAGTGAAGGTCTTTTACCCTGTCTCTTTAAATTTTTTTAAAGCTGTCTTTTTACAATCACACATTTTTTCCACCCCCTCCCCTCGAACAACTGTTCTCTAACACAAAAAGAGTTTTCTTTTGGGGGCTTAGCCCCGGTGGCGTAATGGTTGAGTGTGGGACTACAGCCCACGGGCTTGGTGGTTCAAATCCAGCAGCAGCTCTCCAGGAGCAAGGCTGGGTAGCTTCATTAAAGGGCTGAGCTTGAGTGTTTGCTTCAGCGACACATATACTAAAGGGCTGAGCTTGAATAATAGTTTTTCCTATTGCTTCTCCAGACAAACCAACTGCCGTGAGAGAGGAAGTAAAACGGAGTCCCATAGGCACAGGTGGAAATACTGCACGCCGTGACTGGGGGCAAGGCTGAGTGAGTGAGTTTCACAGCCATTTACATTTTTGTTTGTGTGTCCATGGTGAGCTGTGGAACTATAGTAACTGGAAGGCAAGGGAACTGGCTAGCTGTGTTGAGACGTTTTGTTAATGTCTTGTTGCACTAGAAGAAAGCACCTGTTCAAGGAGGTGTTTACACTTTGGGTATGTTTTACAAAAGAGCTGCTTACCTTTTGGGTGGGTCGGTGACTTACAAACACAGAGAGAAGCTAGGATTGTTTTGGTAGCCTGGATAAAAGGGGGGTATGTTGACAGGTGGGGCTGGGCACTCATTAAACTATTTATTTCCTGATGTAGTGAGTCTAAAGGGACTGCCAATAGCAGCTGACGGTTGGAGTGAGGTACACGGGAAGCAAAAGGATTTATGTATTCCTGAGGCACTGAGTACAAGGGCGGCTTTCTGAATGAGTTTCACCCATTTAAATGGACTGTTGCATTTCTCCATTAACTGGTCTAAGTTATTTTTACTTTTTCAGGTGTATTATCTATAACTACGTGTAGTGGTTTATGTAATTGACTGGGTCAGAGTTGTGAGGAAAGGGCATGAACCCCCTGCTGGTGTGTCTGAGAGATCTAAGAGACATAGGTGAGGTGTAGGAAAAGTGCAGACAGATGGAGGGGCCGCTGATCAGGTTGCAGGCAGTTATGGCAATGACTTTGGTTTGGCTTTTATAATAACCTGTGTTTTCTGTTAGTGAGTTTTGTTTAGGGATTGTTTTCTGAACTGTGAATTGCCACATGCATGTGTCTGAGACTAAAGAGCGGTTGGGTGTAAGAGAACTGAGTAAGTCGTTAAGGAGAAGTTGCAGTGAAGCAATAGGCAGTAGGGCCTACCATCTGAGTAGAGTAATGGTCATGATGTGAGTTAGGGGTTAATTTTCACCCAACTCAGATGATGTCAATTGGGGTCTTTGAGAACTTTGATTGTCCTGGGAGTCCTCAGGATGATGATGTGT
Source organism: Nesogale talazaci (assembly GCA_004026705.1). Taxonomy (NCBI): domain Eukaryota; kingdom Metazoa; phylum Chordata; class Mammalia; order Afrosoricida; family Tenrecidae; genus Nesogale; species Nesogale talazaci. The sequence goes on along the minus strand of PVJH01007963.1, from coordinate 21,095 downwards.
GTGTTTTTTCTACTTGGGTTGCAGAGGTTGGGGATGGAGATTTTTTTAGCAAAACAGTCTCCTGGGTTGGTTACAGGCATGTTGTGTTGAGCAGGGGCAGGTAGACATCTGTCTGCATATTCTCTGAGAAATGTTTTTAAGAGAGATAACTAGTTTGTCAGTGGTGATAGTGTGACTGGTATGGTATGGTTCATTAAATTAGGTTTGTTATACATCAACTTGAAGGGGCTCAGGAAAGAGTCAGAGCAAGGAGTGGTGTGGATTTGAGTTAGGGCTAGTGGAAGCAGGTCTTCTTATGACTTGCATAGTTTTGGAGTTAGTTTGGACGGTTGACCGTTTATGTTTTTTTTTTTTTTTTTTGCTTTTTGTTTTTTGGGCATCACTGCCCTCTGGTGGTGGGAGTAGGAGGCCCAGCCTTTGCTCCTGTGGAACCGCTGCTGGAATTGAACCTCCATCCCAGTGGGCTGCAGTCCCCCTGCACAACCACTACGCCACCGGGGCTCAGCCCCAGTTTACAGTTTATAATTCCATTCATATTTTTAACTTTTCTGGAGACTCGAGGCCTGAATGGATTATGGAAACACCACTTAATGTCTACTGTAAATGACACTTGTGTGATGTGATTTGAGACACAAAATATAGGTTGTAAGATCTGACGAAGAGCATGGGGTCCTGTGTGCAGGGAATGATGAACTTGATGAACCAGGTCTTTGATTTGCTTGGTTGGGAGAGCTATTCATTTATTGTTTATGCTGGGGGACACTTTAGTTAGGATTTTTTTTTTTTTAGCTAAGTGGAGTGCTCCAGTGAGAGCAATGAGTTCTGCTTTCTGTAAAGTGGTTCCATCTGGGAAACATGCAGCTTCCTAGACCTGATCAAGTGAAACTGCAGTATAGGCAGCTCATCGCTGTCCCAGGGTGTCTATGACAGAACTATTACTAACAAACAAAGTTAGCTCTGGATTGGGATAGTGCTGATTTTACAGTTAAAGTCAGGGTACTGTCAGCTCCTTAATTACCTTGTGGGCAGGACTGACTGTTGGAACCCACTGAGTCTGGGCGTGGAGGTAGGAAAGTTGCTGTGTTCAGGAAGTGAGAATAGCGCAGCCATGTATTAGGGTTTTCAGTAAACCTTAGGCAGATTTTTTCAGGCTCCTGGGAGACAGTAAAGACAGAACTTTGTGTGAGAGAAGATCCTGCAGTTCGTGGTTGACAGTGCCTGGATAGGTAGACTCTCTTAGTGTTAGTTTGAGACCTCTCTTAGTAAGGGCGGCAGCTGCTGCCAGGGTTCATAGGTATGGCGGCCAACTTCTGACTGTCATGTTAACTGAACAGATAAGCTACTGAAGAGGGGGGGGGGGGTCCCAAGAGCTGAGTCAGGGCTTCAGCTATTACATCCAGCCTTTTGTCCATGTAGAGAAAGAAAGGTTTATTAGGGAAATGTGAAGATGAAGGCTTTTTGGTAAATGTAAAGGCAGACGCTGGAAGAGGGTTTGTTGGAGTTCGTCAAAAGGTGGCTTTGATTAATTGAGAGTCCAGAGGGCTAGCACAGGTGGCTGGTTTGAATGAGTTAGGCTGCAGGTGACCTTGTTTTCCTGCGTTCTTGGAGAGTTATTATTTTGATGTCCTTCACATTTCTCACACTGTAACCTTTTTTTACCATGAACACATTCACTTATTTTCATTAACTTCTTGGCAAACAGCTGTTTTTGCAATTTATTCTGACCTTCTGCAATTTACTGTTTTCATTTAGACTTAAACATTCACTAAAATGAAAATTGTATTAACGAAGTGCTAGCAAAGGGTTAAAGGTTTGCTGGAATTCATTACTTCTGCATTGCATAAAGGTTACTGGGACCACTCCTGGGAGTTTAATGACTTTTGGTGTCTATTTGAGTTAAACTCTGAGTGGTTGGGGGGCGGGGGGCACAGGCCTAAACAACAGCAGGAGAGAAAGGTTAAAGGGGCTGGTCTGTGTTTGCCTTAGAACTGTTTTTAAAGGTAAACAAATGCTGGCAAACTGGGTTATGGGGGATGATGAAAAGTGAGTCATTAAAGGTGGGGTGATTAAAGGTTTGGAGGGACTGACCTTCTGCGGAGAGACACTGAGGGGCAGTCACTTCTCCAGTGGCCTTGCTGACTGCATGATGAGGATGTGGGCAATTCTTAGCCCAGTGACCTTCCTGGTTGTATTTGAAGCAGGTGGCGGTGGGTGGTCAGATATACTGTAGAAGTTGTGGCTTCCTGAAGTCTCTGACCTCTCCCTCCAGCTGGCCCCAGGGTGGCAGCGAAGGTTTGAAGGTTCCAACTTGCTTTCTGGTGGGCTTGGGATTCACAGGTGTTGCGGTCTTGTGTTTATGTTAATTTCATGATTGAGCTGTAGGGGTGGAGTTTAACCTGTTAATCTGGAGATAGCCATTGAGTAGCCAATGAGGCCTCTGTGTGGGCATGGCTTTCTCCTGCTAGATCTGGGAAATCTCGCGATATTTCCCTGGTGGAGATGAGACGCTAGCTCCCCAGGTGTTGGGAGTTAGTCTCAGAGACAACAAACTATGGACAAGACAAGATGGCAGCGTCCTAGGAGCTAAAGGAGCCAGAGGAGAACCCACATGGCCTTACCCTAATGGAGCCAGACCTCTGAAGCTGGAGAAGCCACGTGGAGACCCCTGCCAGCGCTGAGTTGCTTCTACCACCACTGGATGCTGTTGATGGACCCTGAACCCTGGAAGCAAGGAGCCCTGGGGAGACCCTTGCTGACACCATGACTCTGCACCCACTGACCTGTGACTTCGTGAGTCGGAAGGAGCCTTTATAGACTGATATCGGGCATATGGGTTAATATCAGACTTATGACTTTGAACTGGACTGAGCTGGGATGCTTTCTCAATGTCCCGTTCCTCTTGTATATAAACCTTTTCCTGATATCTATATGCAAGTCTATGTATTTGTTTTTCTAGTCTACCCAGACTAACACAGCAGGCATTGAAAACGTTAAATGCCATATTCACCAGGTCCTGGATGCAAGACTGAGGGCCATTCTCATCTTTCTTGTTTGCTTAGGTTTTTTTTTTATATCAACAGCTGACTGAGTTAAAAAGTGAGTGGCTAAGACAGTGGCTTCTGTGGAGAGGCAGAGTTTAATCTAGTAAACTGGGTTAAGGCTTCAGTCAGGCATGAAAAAAAAAAGCTGCAGGATTTTTATCTGGGTTGGTTGCTAAGTAATTTTTTGTAGCTTGTTAAAATTACCTGCTCGATGAGAGATGACTTACAAGGCTGAGTAAGATATTAGAACTCCTTCATAAAGGGGGTAGGGTTTTGTGAGAAAATACCCAGCAGAATTTTGCAGACATGGTAACTGAGGGACTTGGGAGGCTGTGGGTGTTGCCTTAGAGGAGACCAAAGAGGGAGGGAGGGAGACAGGAGTCAAGGCACGGTCACCTTGGCCTTTGAAAGTAGAGGGGGCAGCATAGGGAGGCGATTAAGATTAAGGCATAGGCTGATAAGGAGCCTGAGTAAGCTGTGGGTAGAGGGAGGGGGCAGTTTGGGGTTGGGGAAGTCTTGGAGGAGCTGGAGTTGACCCCAGGCTTGCAGGAGAGGCAGGCGGAGGCAGGGGTAAGGCAGGTGAGAGAGACAGTCCTCTCAGGGAGTCCAAGGGGGCGCGGTTCTGTGCTGCAGCAATTGATAAGAGAAGAGGGGTTTGGAAGAGGCCACTGCAGGCTATTGGGCAAGGAGGGGCTGGGGCAGGAGATAAGATCGGGCAAGAAGGACTTGGGCTGGGTGACTGGAGGCACACAAATAAGGATGATGAGAGCAGAGAAGGGAAGAACCTGAATGCACAAAACCTCAAACCATCTTTAGGTTTGGTGACAAAAATTGTCAAGGTTGCAAGCAATGTCTGCCCAGCACAACCCATTGTCCAATTGGTATTGAGGCCACATATGGTTACAGAAGAAGACCAGACACTTAGGACGAACATATGGATCTAGGTCCAGCTCAGTCAGAGTTAGGGACTCAGTGGGAGAGTCCTGGACTCGCCGAACCGAAGGGTAGAGAGTGAGCATCCCATGGCTTCTAAACTGCAAGGGGAACGGCTCAGCCTGAGGAGAAGGACATCTCCTGGTCCCGTCTACACCTGTCAGTCAGGAGGTGGCCCAGTAACCCTGAGAGGCGTCCCAGTCAGAGTTAGGAGCCCAGTGGGAAAGTCCTAGACTGCCCCAAATTGAAAGGTTCCCCTGGTGAAGGCCTGCCGCTTTAATCCAGCAGACAGGGACCTTGGGTTAGTGACAGTAAAAGACACCACAGGAGGCTAAGGAGGGGAAGGGGCCTGGTTTTGTTGCTTAATAGAGGAGGCCTTTGTTCAGAGTGAGAAAAGGAGGAGAGTAAGCCTGATACAGGCACTGTAGAGCTGTGGACCCAAAGCACATGAATAAGTAAGAAGATTCAGAAATAACTTTTGAGCTTTGCCAGGCCCAGTGCCGGAGTCCAGTTAGCAGCAGAAATCCCAGAACATAAACACAGAGACAAAGGCCTGGGGGAGGAAGATATTCACTGGTAAAAGCAGTGGATGGCAGCTGAGAGGTCCTAGTCTGAGGAAAGGGGCAGGGGGGTGGGGGAGGCACGTGGAGGAATGGAGGATAGAGGGCCACCACACTCTCACAAGGGTGGGCTGGAGTGTGTCAACATACCTCTTCCTCCTCCCAGGGTTTCATGCACCAAGATGAGAGGTTGAGATGGAGCCACAGAAAGGAGATTGAGCTTAGTGAGGAATGAAAAGGAAAGATAGGCATTACTGAGATAGGGAAGGACTTTGGGGAAGGGAAGGGACAGCAGAGAAAGGGACAGGAGCAACTTGAGCCTTTAGTCAGCCTACCATCTGAATGCCTGTGGGTCTGTATTTGATGTCAGTCTCATTGATGTTGTCTTCATTCGGTCTTGCTTATGTTAACTATGTCGCCTGCTTATGTTAACTATGTCGCCTGAATTCTCCAGAGTAGTAAGTGCATTTTTCAGCTTTGGAATTTTTCATTGTGTATTTTTGTTTTGTTTTGTTTTTGTGGGCATCACTGCCTCTGGTGGTCGTGGGCGCTACCCAGTGCTGCTCCTGAAAGCCGCCGCTGGATTTGAACCGCCAAGCCCACGGGCCACAGTCCCGCACTCAACCACTGATGCCACCGGGACTCAGCCCTGTGTTTTGTTTTTTTAACCTCGAATTTAGATTTTTGTGTTTTCTTGTTAATGTTGGATATCTTTTTTTTTTTTTTTTTCCCCACTTCACTGCCCTGGTGGGAGTAGGAGGCCCAGTCTTGCTCCTGGAGAGCTGCTGCTGGATTTGAGCTGCTGGATTTGAGTCAACCCTGTGGACCGCAGTCCCGCACACAACCACTTAGCCACCAGGGCTCAGCTAATGTTGGATATCTTAAGTCTGGCTATTTATTTCCATAATAAACCTAATCAAATTTTTGCACTGCCTTTAGTCAGCCTACCATCTGAATGCCTATGGTTCTGTATTTGATGTCAGTTCTCATTGATGTTGTCTTCCACAAGGTCAGTTTTTCTTTTATTGTGTTCTGACCATTGTGTTTGAAAAAAAGCTAGATGAACCCATTCTGCTTCCAGAGAGGATTTTAGTTCACTTTTGCCAAATATCTGAGGCTACTGACAATTTGATATCATCTTAATCCAATTTCAGAATATGTTAGCTTTTAATCAGGAACACAGAAATCTTACCAATGTAATAGAGACTATATAGCAATGGAAATCGAAGGACTGCAATGATGGAGGGAAGCTGCGGTAAAACTGAAAGTGCAAGTAGAGTCTAGGAGCTCTGGGGGTGCAGTGGCTAAACATTCTGCTGCTAGCCTAGAGATCAGCTGTTCAAAGCCACCAGTCTCTCTGGGGTGAAAGCAGTGGCAATCTATTTCTGAAAGGATTATGGAAGGGTATGAAGCCCTATGGGGAAGGTCTGCTCTGTTCTCCAGGGTGACTGGAAGATGGAATTGGGTAGGGGGCAGCTAGCATCCAGAGGTGGAGAGGACAGGAGAAGAGGGTTGTTATTTGGAAACGAGAGATCCTACTGGAGTGGGACCCTGACCTCTGTGGAGGAGAGCTACATCCAAAGTCAGACAAAAGCCTCAACGACCTCTTTTTTAGAGAAAAGATCACCTTAAGACATTTTTCCACCAGCTGAGCCCTGGTGGCATAGTGGTTGAGTGTGGGACTGCGGCCCACAGGGTTGACGGTTCAAATCTAGCAGCAGCTCTCTAGGAGCAAGGCTGGGCTTCCTACTCCCACCAGGGCAGTGATGCCAAAAAAAAAAAAAAGATATTTTACCACCACCTGTAGAGTAATTTCCATAATTTTAGTACCATATGCAAATTTTCAACATCCACATGTTAATGTCATACTTTACATGTGGCACATAAATGCTACTGTCTTCCAAAAATGAGCCAAGTTCTGATTCACTCATCTCTCGTTTTCTTTTCATTTTTAAATTTTTTTTGCTAGTCTTCATCTTTTTAATGCAATCAGAAGATTAACAAACAATGAGTGTGTGCAATCAATAAACTATTTGTAACCAGACCATAGATGAAGCTAGTTTATTTATTATGTGTAATTTGGGGGGGGGCCATCACTGCCCTCTGGTGGTAGGAGAAGGAGGCCCAGCCTTGCTCCTGAACAGCTGCTGCTGGATTTGAACCTCCAACCCAGTGGACCGCAGCACCACACACAACCACTATGCCACCAGGCCTCAGCCCCTTTATTATGTGTAATTTTAAAAATATTTTTAAATGACTCCTTATAAAGTAAAATATCACTCTGTACTCTATGTTCCACAAGAATTAACATTCAATTGGAATTTTGATGACTTCATTATATCCTTTCTTTTAATATCACCTTCTCTTTGTAGGTTCAGAGGAAAAATTAAGCATGAAAATTGCAACCAAGTTATAATCTTGAAACGGTATAGAACAAATCAGCCAAAAAGATGTCTGGAAAAGAGGGACCCACAGAAGAGCTAGATGATGCCCCATATCCGTTTAGGAGAGACTCTGGGTCCCTGCCAGCAGAAGAGCTGGAGGTTCCCAAAGATGCACCAGCTTTCTTCTATGAAATTGCGGATAGCCCAGGAGGGCAATCTCCCGACCAGATTTCTGAAACACCTCCTACAAACGAGCCGTCAGAGTCCACACTTTCCTCTGGAATTGAATCTGTAATAAGTGAGGACCTACAGGAGACATTTCAATTTTCTGAAATAAGTTCTGGAAATGTCATCTCAGAACATTTTCTAAGTCCATCATTATGGTTAACTCAGATGACGACAGGCTATCTTGACACAGAAGGAAAAAGTACAAACCTTCAGGAAGAATATCAGAAAGAACCTGACTTAGGGTCCGAAACATTTGCAGCTAACTTTCAGGCCAAAGGTTTACAGGAATTCCCTAAAGATTTTTTAAAAATCGAATATGTAAAATACCTATATTTAGACAATAACCAAATAAAAACTTTTCAAGTCGATGCAAGGGATATGCTAGGACTTGAAATTTTATCTTTGACGGAAAATGAGATAGTGTCACTTCCATCTGAAATTCACTTACTTTCTAATTTGAGGATATTAAAAGTTAGTCACAACAAAATATCAAATATCCCTAAAGAAATATCCCAGCTGAGGAATATCAGAGAACTCTTTTTAGATAACAATTATATTGAGAGTTTTCCTGCTGGCATAGAAAATCTTGGAAACTTGAAAGTTTTAAATTTGGCTAATAATAAGTTAAACCATATACCAGAAGCTATATCTAATTTAAAAAAATTGAGTATTCTCAATCTGGAATGCAATCAGTTAACAATATTTCCTAAAGCTCTATGCTTTCTCCCAAATTTAATTGCACTAAACCTTAATGAAAACCTGATAAACAGTTTGCCAAAAGAAATTAAGGAACTTAAGTGTTTGGAAAGCCTTTCACTGAATCACAATAAATTGACTTTTTTGGCTGTAGAAATTTTTCTGTTGCTCAAAATGAAAGAACTCCAATTGGCTGACAATAAGTTAGAAGTTCTTTCACACAAAATTGAGAATTTCAAGGAACTTAGAATACTTATATTGGATAATAATTTATTGAAAAATATACCAGAGCAAATTTCCCACTGTGTAATGTTGGAATGCCTTAGTCTTAATGAGAACAAATTAACAAAATTTCCGAGGAATATCCACAAGCTTAAAAATTTAAGGAAACTCCATTTTAACAAAAACAGTATGTTGGAAATAACAGAAAACATCTCACATCTTAATAATATAGTCAGTCTTGAATTTTCAGGAAATTCAATCACCAGTGTTCCCATTGAGATAAAAAACTGTAGAAAGATAACAAAAGTTAATTTGAGCTATAACAAAATAATATATTTTCCAGTGGGACTGTGTGCGCTGGAATATCTTTATCATTTGCATTTTAATGGCAATTATATTACAGAAATACCTGGGGATATATCTTTCAGTAGACAACTGCTTCATTTAGAGCTTAATGAAAACAGACTCCCCATATTTTCTGAGCACCTATGTTCCCTTATTAATCTTGAATACCTGGATCTTGGTAGAAACTATATAAATAAAATTCCATCACTTATTTCCAATATGGTTTCACTCCATGTACTTATTTTATGCCATAACAAATTCGAAACTTTCCCAAAAGAATTGTGTGCCTTAGAAAATTTGCAAGTACTTGATCTTTCAGAAAATCAAATACAAAAAATTTCTTCAGAGATCTGTAACTTAACAGGAATTCAAAAATTGAATTTCTCAAGCAATCAATTCACAAGTTTTCCTGTTGAATTGTGCCATCTTCAATCACTGGAAGAACTGACTCTAAGTCAGATACATGGAAGAAAGGTAAGAAGAAACTGATGTGTTTTAATTCTTGCTATTTTGCAACAGCCTGTGCACTGGGGACTTTCCTCTAAGCTCACCTTGCCCAACTGTGGGAGTTCGTTCTAAAGGGCTTTACTGAGCATTTACCATACTCAAATTGTATCCTGCTTTGGAGCACAAACACAAAATGTTAGGCAAATAAGAAAACAACAAACGAATTGCTCATCGATGAATAGCAGAATGAATAAAAGTATCAAACATGGGACAGAGTCGTTTGGAATGGCGTGGGGAAGGAGGTAGGAAAGAGGGAGCAGGGTGTCGATGAGCACAAGGGCTTGGCAAAGTGAGGACTGCTAGGAGGACACGAGGTTGAACTGACACGTTTGGCTTTACTAGGCAGCGAGTTGGATGCTATGTCGTAACTTGCACGTTTTAGAGAGAAGGGGCAGCGCCAAGAAATGATGAAAAAGAACTCCTTTCTAGGACAAAAGAAAACTCTCTTAATTTTAGAAAAGAGATGTAGCCAGGTAACTCATTGCTGAAAGTCTCTTTACTCTCTGTTACAGTTAACAGAACTTCCAGAAGAACTATCTAATATGCAGCAACTTAAAGAACTTGATGTCTCAAATAACGCAATCAAAGAGATTCCAAGGAATATAGGGGGATTGACGAGTCTGGTTAGTTTAAATGCCTCCAACAATCACATAAGTGATCTGCCACCGACTTTTCTCTGTTTAAATGATCTCCAGCAACTAAACTTGAGTGGTGAGTGTCAAGCCTGACCCTGAAGCATAATCGGTAAGCTGTGTGTACTCAGGTCCGGTTGCGAACTTTGCTGGCAAAACAGACTTTGCAAGCAGTCGGCACAATGCATCAGCTATCCACGAAAGATGAGGTACAGAAATGGCGAGCAAAGTATGTAGTCCAGTTCCTTCCCTGAAAGACTACCTGAGGAAGGGGAGCGTCTAGCTGAGGAAGGGGAGCACGTTTGCTGTTCTTTTCTATCGTCACTGTCTATGCCTACTCATTCAGTGATACTCCCCTTTTTAAACCTCCCTTGATAGACCCGTGAGCAACCTCAAGTTGGAATGTTGTTTTCCTTTCTTTCCTTATTCTGAAATCCCACTCCCATTCCCTTCAACACCCCCCAAACTGTGCACATGGTTCATTAAAAGGAACTTTAAGAGGTATCAGAAAAAATTCCCCCAAGCATTAGATGGATATTTTTCTTAATTTTTCCTATGAAACATTTCTAACATAGGAAGAACAAAAAATACTCAACCCTGTCCCTACTTCCAGATAAACATATTCTAGCATTTTGATATTTACCAGAAGTAATGAGACTGACATTGTATATTCCCATTCATCTTTTAAACATAGTGCATGCACATGCATATACACGTCAAAATGTACGACTAGGTTGAGTTATTTAGGCTTGTGAAATTGTACCGTGCTCTATGGATCACTGTTTATTTGTTCCCTTGTTATATTTTTAAGATGCTCTAACCTTCACTGCCAACAAGTCAGTTCCAAAGCATATAGCCCAATAGGACAGAGCAGAAGTGCCTTTCTGGGTTTCAGAGGAGGTGAATCTTGTTGCTGTCGTCCAGTCGCCACTGGCCCAGGGCCCTGTGCACAGCGGAAGAAAGCAGTGGCTTCTTGAGCCATCCTCACAATCGTGTCCTGAGGTTTGAGCCCATGGTGGCAGCCACTGGGTGGATCCATCTCTTTTTCCCTTGCCCTTCCAATTTATCCAACAAGATGTCCTCCTCTGCAGACTGGTATCTGCTGACAGTAGATCCCGAGCATGTAAGATGAAGTCTTGCCATCCTTGCCTCTACAGAGCACTCCGGCCTTACTTCCCCACATACAGATTTGCTTGTCCTTTTTAAAATGAAATTTTACTTTCTTGCTTGCTTGTCCTTTTAGCAATCCATGGTACCTTTCTTCCCCATAGCACCACAATTCAATGTATCAATTCTTCATCAATACTCCTTTTACATTGTTCAACTTTCACATGCACACGATGCAATGGGAAATACCAAGTTTGAGTCAGGCGTCCATGACTCCTCCCAGTAACATCCCTGCTTTTCAATACTCTAAAGAGGCGTTGCGCAGCAGATCTACCTAACGCAGTGCATCTTTTCATCTCGTGACTACTGCTTCTGTCAGTGTTGATTGTGGATCCAAGTAAGACGAAATCCTCAACAGCTTCAACTTTTTCTCTATTTGTCATGATGTTACCTAATGATCCAGCTGTGAGGAGTCTGGTCTTCCTTCCATTGAGCTGTAATTTTTACTGAAGGCTGCCATCCTTGATCTTCAAGAGCACGTGTTTCAATTCCTCCTTGCAAGTGCTTGAAGGCCTTCATGCTTTTCGTCAAGCAAGTTTATGTCATCTGTGTGTCCCATTGTGAGCTTTCCTCCAATTCTGACGCCCCTTTCTTCTTCATCTAGACAGCTTCTCAGCTTATTTGCTCAGCAAATAAATCAGATTGACTCCATCTGATAAAAGACTACAACACACACACACACACACACACACACACACCCCTTTCCTGTTTTAAATCACTTGTGTTCTCTTATTTTCAAACGAATGCCTCATGGTCTATGTATGAGCACAATGAAGTGTTCTACAATTTCCATTCTTTGCGATGTCACCCATACTTTGTGATGACGCACATGGTCAAATGCCTTTACATAATGGATAAAACACAAGTAAACACCTTTAAGATATTCTCTGCTTTCAGCAAAAATCCAACTAACACTTATCAAAATTATTGATGTTATAAAAAAAACAAGGAAAGACTGGGTGGAAACGGTCACAGACTGGAGGAAGCTAAGAATATATAATGAAATGCGATCTTGTAAGAATGGAATCCAGAACAAAAATATGATATTCAAGGGGAAACTAACAACAACCCCCAAAATCTAGAGTTAATTCAAATGTACCCAATGTGTTTATAGTCAACAGTTTTAACAGAGGGGTGGAAGAAGATAGAATGAGGGGAAACTAAACCCAGGGGCCATGTATGCAGAGATTCTGGAATTTCTGTACCTTTTCCATAAATCTAAAATTATTCTGGATATGAAGTCTACTTAAAATGTACCTTTATGCCAAGCTTTCTATCTCATGTGGGCCATTCTAAAGAGAAAGCAATACCGACTGTTTCTGTATCTTCTCCATTTCATTGCTAGCACGTGAACAACAAGAAGAACTGATTTGCCAGCAATGTGAGGATTCTTGAGTTCTTTGCGAATGAAACATAGTAGATGTCTCATTCATAGTTATGGTCTCCATACTCTTGTCTTACAGATAAGTATGATTCAATTGTGATTTTTTTTCTACTAGGAAACAATCTGACAGTTTTGCCTACTGGCATCTATACTCTTTCTTCACTGAGAGAGATAAATTTTGATGGCAACCCATTAGTGAGACCTCCAGTGGAAATCTGTAAAGGAAAACAGCTGTATACCATTGCACGCTACCTGTCGAGGGCAGAAGAACGAGATGGTAAGTGGTGAATGAGTGAATGACTTCTCACACATCTTCTCTAATATCAGCTGAAAATTAAACTTGTCTTAATGAGAGACTTTCCATTTGGCAGAGAATTTCAGATATTTCATTTTCCTTTTTCCAAAAGTTAGGAAGATTATTTTGAAAATCCAGATGATATAATCCAAGTCCCTATAAACTGGGCCATTGAAAATAGACTGCATCCTTTCCACTGGCTTCCAAGGCCTTCTGTAGGTTTTTCATCATGATTGTGGTCACGGAGTTTCTTCAGTAGTTTTCATTTGCCTTACTATAGGTGGTAGTTCTAAAGACATAAACTCGCAAACTGGATTTGATCTTGAAGGAAGTCCACAGATGCCAGTTCATTTTTGACATACTGTGACTGCCTACCATCAACCTATGGACTGTTCCATCCCATCTGTCCTCAAGGTCTCCTTTGTATGACCTGGATTATTCTGAGAAGCGGGATCATTTTCTTTGGAACTAGTTGAATGCTGGTTTCTCCCAGCGTCTCAGAAGGAAGCTTCATCGTCCAATTCTTTTTCTGGGGTTGAGGTCCCAGCAATGAAGCTTTTTCCCTGCGACTCAGGTGTTATCATTCACTGTCACTCCTCTGATTTTGATTCTAGAATTTAATAAAATGGACAGGTAAGCATTGACTCAGATGCGAGGAAGTGGATTATCAAAACTATTTTCCCTGGCTGAGCCCTGGTGGCGCAGTGGTTGTATGCAGGACTGTGGTCCACAGGGTTGACAGTTCAAATCTAGCAGCAGCTCTCCAGGAGCAAGGCTTGGCTTCCTACTCCCGCCAAGCCAGTGATGCCACAAACAAAACAAAACAAAAAAACTATTCCCCCAAATTATTCTATCATGCGTTCTGTGCCTGTACCAGATTTGAGTTAGGGTTGCCTTAATCATAATCACTATGAGGAGACAAACTAGAAATGTACCTTCTTCTTTAATCCATAACATTGATCCACATGCATAGCTATCATCCAGAAGCTTTTGCAAGAGTTGGTTCTCGTTAGTAGAAGCAACTTAAATAAAATTAAAAGTCACAGTGGCTGTCTTTCTCTAACTTGCTGTACAAGCAAGTTCTGTTAATTAGTACGTGGAAACCTGGTGGTGCTGTTGAGACATTGGGCTACAAAGTTCAAGGTCAGTTGTTTAAACCCACCCATTCATTGTCTAGAGAAAGATTGCTGTCTGTGCCCCAGAAACCCCGTGGTCACTATGAGTCAGAATCAACTCAGGAATTGTAGGTTTAATTTGCCTTTTTGAGATTATTTCTATACAATAAATTTATTTACTGGTTTTTAAGGATCTATAAAATATATTTTTTAGGAACAGTATATTCATCATAACCAAAACCAAATTTACAGCCATCCTAATCAATGCTGACTCACAGCAACCGTCATAGGACAAGGCAGAACGGCCCCGGACGGTCCCCAGACTGACTCTTCAGGGGAGGAGAAAGCCCTGTCTTTCTCCTGCAGAATGGCTGGTTGTTTTGAACTGCTGAACTTCCATACTGATTTCTCCAAGCTTCTTACATGTAACCACTACATGGAACCACTTACATGTAACCACACCACCAGGGCTTCTACAGTATATTATAGAAGGAATTTAAATTTACATGATTGAACCTTCTTGATGAAATTCTATTTCTCAAGATCTTAAGGAGACTTTTAGTGAAGGGAACCCTGAAATTAAAGGTTTAAAGCTTAGAGATGGCAAGGGAAAGCTAGCAAGGAACAAACAGTCCCTTTCTCAAAGCTTTACTTCAAGAAAATAACTTTTTTTTTTAACTTACGGGGTTAGAATTTTAATTTATATAATTAGCCTACAATCTAGCCAGGAGATTAATGATATGTGTAAAGTAGAAGAAAGGAAAGCCAGGAATATATTTGAGATGATAAAAGAGAGGTAGGAGAATTTTAGTTCTTGAAAATATTCATAGTAGGTTGTCAAGAAAAATTGAATCTAGTTCAAATGAACTAGATGTTGGTTTATTATGTTTTTAAACTAAAAATACTCATATTTAAGCCAACAACCATTAAAATATTTAAATATAATATAACCATATGTTATGATACTATATAAATATAAACTTGACTTTTCAATTTATATAAACAAGCAAATTTTTTAAATGCATAATTGAAAGAGTCAAAATCATTTCAAATAGATTCTTGAATAAAATTAAAGAGTTAGAGGGGCTGAGCCCCAGTGGCGTAGGTGGTTGAGTGTGGGACTACGGCCCACGGGCTGGGCGGTTCAAATCCAGTGGTAGCTCTCAGGAGCAGCGCTGGGTAGCTCCCACGATCACCAGAGGGCAGTGATGTCCAAAAAACAAAACAAAAACAAAACAAAAAAAATTAAAGAGATGGAGAGTAATTTTTAAGCTTCTTATAATATCCTTGGAAAATGGATAGCCATTTTCAATTGTAGGATTAAGATTTTTATAGAAATGCAAGTGGTTCCAATTTCAGGTCATATATTTGTTGATCTGCATTTTGGTTTTAAATTTTACTTGATATACATTTGATAGAAGCATAAAAATACCACCTGTAGCAAAAAAATAGATACAATATCCACTTAAAATATATGATCTTTTTCAAAGGAGATGGCTTAAATTTTATTTTATTTTAATTTGTAGAGAAAATCTTAGAGAAAATCTTCATGATAGTTGCCAACCACATCACTGAAACATATTTTGAATTTCTGGGTCAAAAACTAAAGCTGGCAAACTCAGAAATGAAAGCCCACAGGTATGTATGAATGTGTCATACATTATTCTCATATTTGGGTTCATAGTACATAGATATTACATGGTTTGTGGACCATCCATATTAATGTGAATTCTAATTTCTACACAGCACTAAGTGCATTTGATTATGCATTTGAGACCCTTGTTGGAAAATAGCATAATACTTAAGATTGAGGGCTCAGGAATCGGACTGCTTGACTTTTAGTTCCAGCCAGCTCTACAACTTGCCAGTTTTCTGACCTTAGGAAAGATCTTCAACTCGTCTGTGCCTCAGTTTCTTCCCTGGTAAAATGAGTATACTTACCTAAGGGAGTTTCGTGAGAATCAAAGATGATTAATTATGAAACATGCATTACAGGAGTAATGATTACTGAGTTCTAACAATAATGTGGTTGCTGAGGTGCCCTTGAGTTGGTCCCAACCCCAGCAGTACTATGTACAACAGGATGAAGCAGTGCCCAGTCCTGCACCAGCCTAGTCTTCAGTCCATTGGTGCAGTCACGGTGTCACTCCCTCTCCTTGAGGGTCTTTCCCTCCTTTGCTGCCCCTCCCTCCACTTGATCAAACATGATGTTCTGCTCTAGGGACTGGTCTGTCCTGATGTGTCCAAAGCACGGAAGAGTCTTACTATCCTCAGTTCTAAGGAGCACTTAGGCCTTACATCTTCCAAGACATATTGGTTTGTCCTTTCAGCAGTCCATGATACATTCAATATTCTTCTCTAACACCACAATTCAAAGGCATCGATTCTTCTTTGGTTGTGTTCAATGTCCAACTTTTCCAGGCATAGGAGGAAATTGAAAGAACCATAACTTGGTATGATAATAATCCAAATAATGGGATGGTAATAATAATCCCAAATATGAATACTTTGAAATCTTGAACAAATTTCATAGAATTGAATGTATCTTGAGCTATTGATTTTCCCCAGGAAAACAAAGAATGAATGAGTAGCTAACATCCACCTTTTGTATTCCAAGTTCAGAGTTACAGACTCTCTTCAATGAATTTAATCTTCCCTATCATCGTTTTTCACAATTATGGGGTTTATTTGGGAAGTTACAGCTTATCTTTCAGGTTTCGAATACACTTTGATCAGGACAGCTTCTTCTCCACGGTGCCCAAAGGCAAGCTTCCCTTTGACCAGCAGCACGTCCGCCTGGCTCCAGTCCTGCTTGCGTCCTGCTTGGACAAACGCTACAGAACTCCTTTAGCTCTGCCTATACGTACACAGAGCTACCTCTCGCTTCCAGGAATGCTCAGCCCAAAGACACCCAGCTCCCGCTCTCTGCATTCACAAACTAGTGGCACCGCGCGCCCGGAAGCACCCCACTCTGCCCGCAAGTCTGTTTGCAGGCACTCGGCTTTCTTATTCCACGGGCTGGGACACCCACAGCTACGTCTCACGCTGCTCTCTGGGCTCCTGCTGCCTCTGCTGGTATGGTTTCTGCGCCAGGGCTTCTCTCTTTGCCCTTTGTCTTCCGCTTCAAGATGGGTCTCGGGGAAGGGAGCTGAGTTGGCAGGATGTGCTGCTCTACTTCTGGCTCTTATCCGATGGTGGTCGTGTGCTCGCCTTTCTCTCTCAGGAGTGCTTGTTTTCACCCCAAGGGGTTATCTGAGTTGGGCTGCAATTCAAAACCACCTGCAGCACCAAGGGAGAAAGAGCCGGGTCTTTCCACTCAAGTCAAGAGCTACAGACTGGGAAACTCAACAGGGGCTTCAAGGAGTCAGCGTTGACTTGATGGCAGTGAGTTTTTTTTTTTTTTTTTTTTGAGGATGGCAAAAGTTTCCTATGCGCCTTAAAGGCATGGTCCCACCCCACAAGGGTGCTCTAGACCTTATTTACATTAATAGTGAACTGGTCATCCTCATGATGGGCCATGGTGCTACATAGTCATTTGGGGGGTGTTACAAAGATTATGGCTAAATTTTCCTTACCTCACGGTATCACATGACACCCCTTGCTTTTTTGAGTCATTGATTTTTTTCCCCCAAGACTTGCAGAATTAAGTTCCCCCTCCCAATAATTTTGCCAGTCCAAAAGAGTCATTCATAATTAGTCCTTGAGTAGGACTAAGAAGCCTTAGAGTGCAGTTATTCTGGGGCCAACCAATTGGGCCAGATTCCCTACAGTATGTCTGATAAAATGTACCCAAGAGATAGATGATCATTCCCTGACTCTGAGCCTCATGAATTATCAGCATAGCAAAACCTTTAAGGAACTTTAGGAGTGATCGTCCGTTGTATTCCACTCCAGCAGTGCCTCTCCCTTGGTCCATTTTTTTCAGTCAGTTCCTACAACCACAGTTTACACAATCACAATCAGCCCTGTGAACAATCAGTACTCACAGCTGAATTATGCACATATGATCCTGCTAGCCAGACGCCCTGTTGGCAGAGTGGCCTGCTAACATCAAGGTTAGCACTTTGAAACCACCATCTGCTCTGTCGGAGAAAGATGCAGCTTTTTAGTTCTAAACACTTAGTTTCAGAAATCCACAGGGACAGTTCTATTCTGTCCTACAGGGTCGCGGTGAAACAGTAGACTCAATGACAGTGTTTTGGACTCATATAAGTATCTTCCTTCCTCTACCTTTCCCTAACACCCATGAAAAAAAGAAGAAACTACTGAATTTTTCGGACCGTAAGATCTCCCCCCACCCCCAAACAAAGTGAGGAAAAACAAGGGTGTGTCTTATGGTCCAAAGGAGTGGTGCCCCAGAACTTTTTAGTATACTGGTACTATTTGGTTCAGAATATTTTTTTCTTGTTTTCCTGCCCTAAAAACAGGGTGTGTTTTATGGTCAGGTGTGTCTTATGGTCCGAAAAATGCGGTATTCAGTGAAGACTTCCCTGCCCTCCTCATTTTGACACAACCAGACTCAAGCAAACTCAATGCTGTGGAGTCGATTCTAAATCATAGCAACCACGTGTGGAATCCACGCTGGAGTGGATTCTACCTTGGTTCTTTGCAGCGTATGCCGAAAGAATTCACACTGAAGCACGTTTTGGAATCCAAGTGAGTTTTTATGAAGGAACAGCAAAGTTTCAGGTTCTATAGTCTCAAAAGGGCACATGCTATTTCTGGAAAGAGTGCCAAGCCTTGGGGAAGCTTGTCAAGTTTCCTGCCCTGCCCCTGGCTGCAGGAGGAATCGGTTGATCTCATTGGCTGAGTTCAGACCCACCTGTAATGTACCCAAGGTTTTGGTTTTACCTGGGCCCAGGGGACTTGTGTCTGAGCATGTTCAGTTTGGGTCTTCCCATGGGTGTCTAGTAGGGTGCCTGATTTCCCCCCAAACCCTCTTGTGGACCTTTTCAGGCATGGGAGGGACAATCCCTCTGTCCTTAAATCTAGCTACCAGTTTCTGGATTGGGATACCTTGGTTCTTGCTTTGCGCACGTGACAAGTCCTTTTGTAATCCAAGTGAGTTTTTATGAAGGAAAGGGAAACTTTCAGGTATAGCAGTCTCAAAAAGGTACAAGCTACTTGTGGAAATCACGCTGGGGCCCTGAAGAAATTGTGTGGGGTTTCACAACTGGTTGCAAAAAAAAAAAAAAAAAGCCATGTGAAAAGAATTCAGGAGGAGGAGCCTCAAACCCACGCTTGTTGCATCATGAAATCCCAAGGGGTCAAGAGAGTGTGTGGGCCTGGGAAAGCACTGGGCGCTCATGCAGGGACATGTGCACCTGCACGTGGGAGGAACTCCCATAACAACTCCCACTGCACAAGAGCAACTCCTTGTGTGTGCTCCAGACCAGTAAGCATGTCGGTACCTGTTTCTCCGAATATCTCTGTCTCTTTCTGATCATTCCAAATCCCCAGGGGCGAACTCAGCCAGGGCCAGTGCAGCATCTCTAAACTCACTCATCTCTTCAGTTTTGCACCTCCTCACTTCCACCTGGCTATCTGCTTGCTGAACCCCTTTAACTTCCAGTCTTAGAAGGAGGTTCTTCGGATCCTGACTTCTGCCTAGATACTTGCAATGGCAAACAGGTTATTACACATTTTAAAATTCAGCCTATTAGGTACTTCCTTCAAATGCTTATCTCCTGTTCAGGGTGGCTCTGTGTGTCTTTTCAAATGCAAATGTCCTGCTCGGGAAGATTCTCCATACAATGTTTCTGCATTCAAGGCTGTAGTCTGTTGCTTTTTTTTGTTAGTTTTTTTTTTTTTTTGGTTTGTTTTTGGGTATCACTGCCCTCTGGTGGTTGTGGGAGCTACCCAGCCCTGCTCCTGTGAAGTCTGTGTTTCTTGAATAAATCTCAGTTCTCTTTTTAGCTTTTCTGTCGGTAATTGTCTTAAGGTGAAGCTACATGCACTAAAATACACACTATTCCTTTCTATTAAATCTGTATAATAACACTAGGTAGGAGATGCATTTAATAACAATAATATGTTCAGATAAACACATAAACCTTTTAAAAACACCCCAGTTTCACCTTTTCTTCCCCACACCTTGATCATCTATACCAGGGTGCTCACACTTTCTCAGCATTTGAACCACTTATAAAATGATGAAGTCAAAATGCTCTACCAACTACAAACATGCAAAACATATTGATGTCCTACATTTATTCACAAATTCATCGAGAATTCTTTAGATGTACAATGTGTGTTTATGTACCTTGCACAACTGCATGAGTCCATATTGTACAACACAACACAATTAACTATATACATTTTTTTGTCATTACCTGAGTTTTCTCTGATGACTTGCACTGAGTGGAATGAGCCAGGGATGCATAGTCCGGACAGTAGCTGCTGACAGCCAGCCTCAAGCACACTTCCACATGATCATCAGTCCTAGTGGAACGGTACTTGGACTTAATGGTCTGTATGTGTGAAAGGTTGATTCACATAAATAAGTAGAACCGACTACTGCAATCAAGGAAGTAGCACATTTTCTCATGTTTGGGTACTTTCCCTCTGCAAGTTAGTTTCAGATGTGCTCTGGACTTCAGCTGAATGTCAGTTTATAGTGTCAAAATCTCCCATTCTGTATGAAAGTGGTACATTTTTGTGTTCTTTGGTCCAGCTCCCTCACTCATTTTAATCCCCTTTCTTACATTTAAGAAAACAAAACCAGGCTGAGTCCCGGTGGCGTAGTGGTTGTGCGCGGGACTGTGGCCCACTGGGTTGGAGGTTCAAATCCAGCAGCAAGGCTGGGTCTCCTACTCCCACCACCAGAGGACAGTGATGCCCAAAAACAAACAAACAAAAAAGAAAACAAAACCAAGGTCTAAAAGTTGGCGATAACTTGTCAGTTTTGGTGTACTTAGCACAGTTGTTTACACATGTGTTTGACACCAAAGATTGCATCTGATTGGTTGTACTGTACATCACTTAAGTAATGGGATTGATGATAGGCTTACATCTATTTTTTTAATGCCATTCAATCTACCCACAATACATTTGAGATCTACATACTAAGCACTCCTGATCCACTCATTCATGTGCATTTGGCACTGAGCTGCTGGCTGGGTGAAACCCTGGCCCCCTATCATCCGTGTCATTTAATCAACCTGGCTTTTTTCCTAGGCCACTTCAGATGTGTTTTTTCTCTCCTCTCCTGCAGCAAAATCTCTCTTCCTCCCTTCCTTCATTACAGGTAACAATCACAGTTGCAGTCAAATTCTAAGAAGTAAAAGTATCACTTCCCATGCCTTGTCCTTTCTCTTACGAAGTTGCTTCTTCATGACTTTGCAGTCACAGCAATGAATCTTTCTTCTGATGCCAACTGGGAAAAGCATCTGTACTCCTCTGACTTTACAGAAGGAAAGGAGAATCTTTATGTGAAGCAATAATCGAAAGCTGATCCTATAGATCCATCCCAGTGACGCTCTCTACTTCTCTGGGTTCAATGATTCTTTGCAGTGGTCACATAAAACCAACAGACAGGGGCTGAGCCCCGGTGGCGTAGTGGTTGTGCGCAGGACTGCAGCCCACTG
>PVJH01007962.1:0-88555 GCA_004026705.1 Nesogale talazaci | reverse complement strand
TGGTAAATAAACACATAAAGATGTGCTCAGCTAATTAGTAATCAGAAAAGTTTTCCTGAAGACTTTATTGCAAGACTATATTACATGTATTTGTTTGACAGTTAGCTACTAACTGGTTCAAACTCACCCAGCTTCTACAAATATTACAACCAAGGACGAGTGTTCTAGGATAAGTTCTACTTTATGGACATCAGAATTGGCACAAACTATGGGTATTTGTTGGTTTTTAGAGAAAAGCAATTTTGCTGTTTAAAAATATTGACCTTGTAGTCAATCATCTTGTTAAACTTTCCTATTGTTTCTAGTAACTCCTCTAAAGACTATTTTGAGTTTTCCATAACGCATCACAATATCTAAGCAAACAGAAGCACAAGTGGAATAAAAGAGGAAACAAACAAACAAAAGCAACCCCCCAATGGAGACATCTGACCATACAAAAAGAAAGATGAGGCAAAGGAACAGAAAGACAACATGAGCACGCTCACCAGTCTTCTTAAAGGCCGCAGGGATCAGCAAACTGTGGTTCTCCCCCCAGCTGTGGCTCAGTGGTAAACTGAAAACCTTTAAAGGTTATTATTCATGGTGGTTATTATTAAATGGTGGATTCATTTGCTCATAAAAATATTATATATGGCTCTTGAACAATTTTCAAATTGTTGTGAGGGACAGGATTTACTCTTTAGTCTGAAAGTTTGCACACCCCTGTGTTCGAAGAAGAATAAGAAAACACCACCAAAGGGTAAAAATAAGAGCAAAAATCCATACAAAGAGGAATGGAAGTGAAAGACATCAGCTTCAGCAAAGTCAATACCAGCCCCTGCAAAAGACTCAGAACATCTGAAAATGCTAACAGTGGAGATATTGAAAAATGACCCATAATAGTAATAAGGCCTAACTTCAGACACAATACACCACCACCCACACAGTGCCATCGATTTGATTCTGACTGACAGCAGACTGCAGGACAGAGTAGAAGTGCCCTTTGGGATTTCTAAGACTGTATATCTTTAAGGAGTACAGCGTCTCTGAGCACACTGGCTGGTTTGCTGCCTCCCTTGGGTTTGCAGCTCGGCCTGTAACCAATTATACCACCCAGGAGGGCTCTGGTAAAAATGACCAAAAAGACACTTTTTGAGCACAACCAGGTGTCTTATGTCAACAAACACAGAAATTTAGGCAGAATGGGAAACTTTCAATACAATTCATGCAAATCATCAAAGTGGCTAACATGAAGTAGTATGAAATTTTTTTAACTATTAATGAAATTCAGTAATATACCCACAGAGAAAATCGATCACATGGGACAGAAATCTAAGTGAGCTCTCTCTGACATTCAATTACTAGATCATTCTAATTTATTCAACTTTTTACAAAGAACAGTAAGAGAAAAATACTTCTCATAAACTTTTAGACTAGAATTACTTTGATAGAAAAGTACAAGAAAGCATAAGATAAAGAAATTACATAAAACTATTGATGTAGAACTCTTAAGCAGAATATCAGCAAACTAAACTTATTTGCATCTATAAAATGTAACAGAGAAGTTGGGTTTATCCTATGCATAAAGAGCTGATTTAATTTTTAAAACATAGAAATATCATACATTAAGTTAAAAGATTAAAGGCAAAACCACATGATCATCTCAATATGTGCATTTTCACTGTTAAGAATTCAGCATCCATTCAGGATAAACCACCACTATTACCTCTTAGTAAACTAAGATTAAAAAGGAACTTTCTTAAACATATAAAGTACTATACACTCCAAAATTCAAAATTGAATAAAACAAAATTTCTACCACCATCAACCTGAGGAGAAAGGCTTGCAAGAAGGCAAGAATGAGCCTATCATCACCATGACAATGCAGCATTGACGGGAATTCTCTACGTCTTTGTAAGCATACACAGACTTTCATAGATGCTCTTTCTGACTTTCCCCTTGAATACAATTATTAGACCTAAAATGCAGTGTTTTAAAAGGCAGAATTCTTTTCCCCACCCCTAAAATCCTTATCAGATTTCTTTTTAGAAATAATGCCCAACAGCACAGGATATTTAAGAGAATAAATTAACAGAGAAGTATAATTTGACACATTTAGTTGTAAATCTTGAAGTACTATCCAGATGAAAATTATCTCACTCTGGGACCAAAGAAGTAAGCTCAGTTTGCTTTTTCTTCTATATCCAATACACCACTTAAAAGAGCAATGCTAGACCATAACTTTGTTCATCTTATGATCCAACTGGGATTACGCTGAATGGCATTTATAATCTGACAGTGTGACGTATGTGAACTGTGTACTCCAGGGAAAAATAAGCACAGCTTTCATGACAATGAAATGATATTTGTCAAAAGACTGAAAGTATAAAAACACAACATCAAACTTTATATACTTTTTTTGGGGGGGGGGACATCACTGCCTCTGGTGATCGTGGGCGCTACTCAGTGCTATCACATGGGATAGAAATCTAAGTGAGCTCTCTCCGACATTCAATTACTAGGTCATTCTAATTTATTCAACTTTTTACAATGAACAGTAAGAGAAAAATACTTCTCATAAACTCTTAGACTAGAATTACTTTGATAGAAAAGTACAAGAAAGCATAAGATAAAGAAATTACATAAAACTATTGATGTAGAACTCTTAAGCAGAATACCAGCAAACTAAACTTATTTGCATCTATAAAATGTAACAGAGAAGTTGGGTGCTGCTCCTGAGTGCCGCCACTGGATTTGAACCACCAAGCCCACAGGCCGCAGTTCCGAACTCAACCACTACACCACCAGACTCAGCCCCTAAACTTTATATTGTTAAGAAAAGAGGCATAAATACTAATTCCTTTATGATTGTTCTGAAAATTCAGGGAAGTTGTTAGTGAAGGAAATTAATCATAATAGGGACAATGCCTTCCATTTATGTGACAAATATTTATTAGCTGTCATTTATATGTCTGATACTATTCTAAGAACTGGTAATGTATGACTGAACAAAAGACTTACATGACTTATGAGCCCAGAATTATAAGTGTTTCTTCATTAATAAGCATGAGTACAGGAGATCCTAGAACAGTGGTTCTCAAGCTGTAGGTTGCGACCCCTTTGAGAGTGGAATGACCCTTTCACAGGGGTCGTGTGATTCATAACAGTAGCAAAATTAGTTATGAAGTAACATTGAAAATATTTTGGGGGAGGTCACCACAATGTGAACTGTATTAAAGGGCTGTGGCATTAGGAAGGTTCAGGACCACTGTCCTGGAATCAGAGTCTCTTAGATCTGCATACAGGAACCCTGGTGGTGTAAGGGTTACGCACTGGGCTGTGATATGCACGGTCAGCAGTTTGAAACGGCCAGGAGCTCCCCAGGAGAAAGACGGGGCTTTCTCCTCTTGGCAACGGTTACAGTGCTGTGGAAGCTCACAGAGGGCTCACTCTTGGTCGGCATTGGCTTGATGGCAGTGACAGAGTGCATCCAAGTGCTCACTCCTCTCTGGGAAGAAATTTGGAAGACAGCACCTGGCCAACTGATTGTAAGAGCTCACTATTTGTGCCCATTCCTTAGAAAGATGACGCAAAAGAATGCATTTGAAAGGTATCATTAATATTACATACAGGCAAAATTATGCTGAATATAATTTTTAAATATAATTGTTAAAAAAAACAGGGGATGATTAGAGATCCAAGCTGGATTCAGAAGTAGACACAGAATGAGGGATATCAATGTTTATGTCAGATGGATCTTGGATGAAATCACAGAATACTGGAAAGTTATATTTACCTTTTTTTATTAACTACACAAAGAGATTCAAAGGTTCCCATCTGTATTAGTCTGGTAGCCTAGAGAAACAAATCCAGAGAAACTCATATGTGTATAAGAAAAAGATTTATATACAAGAGCAATTGAACATTGAGAAAATATCCCAGCCTAGTATAGTCCAAGGTCAAAAGTCTGATACTAGCCCATATGTCGGATACTTATCTATAAGTCCTCTTCAGACTCATGAAGCACATGCAATGACACCAGGACAATCACAGGCCAGTGGGTGCAGAGTCTTGGGTTTCCAGTGGCAGTAGAAGCATCTCAGCACTGGCTGTGGCTAATATAGTTTCTAGGGCCCAGGGTCTATCAGCATGCTGCCATGTGTCTTGTCTACTGCAATGTCTCCCAGGGAGTGAGCAGAGAGATAGTGTCTCCTGACTCTAAGAAGGAATTACCACATTTCGTAGAATTCTCAGAACATCATGCCACAGAGAGGTTTCATTGGCTATCTCCAGATTGACAGGCTAACTCCACCCCTCCATTCTTAATCCTCAAATTGACACCAGATTAGGTGACTGCCACACCATCCTCTGTGGATAATAAATTATGGATAGCCTCAAGAAGACTTGGCACTCCCGAAAACCTAATTGTGCTTATGCTGAACCTGTACACAGACCAAGATACAACTGTTTGACTAGAACATGAGGATATTGCGTGGTTTAAAACCATAAAAGGTATAAATCAAGGTTATATCTTTCCACTGTATTTATTCAATCTATACACTGCAAATAATTTCAGAAGTTGGAGGCTATAAGGAAGAATGCAGCGCCAGGATTGGAGGAAGATACAATATAATTTGTAATATGCAGACACTATCACATTGCTTTAGAAAAGTGAGGAGAACTTGAAACACTTAGTAATAGAGAACAAAGACTCTTCCGTATGCATGACACTTCAACATAAAGAAAACAAAAATCTGCTCAATTGGGCCAATAAGCAACATGGCAACAGAGAGAGAAAACACTGACATCATCAAGGATTTCATTTTTGGTGGCGCCATCATCAGCAACTGGAAGGATTGATGACCAACTGAAAGCAGCAGGTTGCACTGGGGAAATCTGCTGCCAAAGACCTTTGTAAAGTGCTAGAGAGCACCAGTGCCCGGGTGCGGGTGGGGCTGCACTGGCTGAAAGTGCAGATACCAACAAAAGCTAGACCATCAATGGGAATGGCTGAAGAATACATTCATTTAAATGACAGTGCTATTGTGCTATTGAAGTGTATTGAATATAACTATATAACATGACTGCCAGAAGAATACAGTTTTGGATGCTTGAAGGCTTCTTAGAAGTGACAATTGCAAGACTTCTTTGACCTGTCATTAGGAGGGACCGGGTCCCCAGAGAAGAATATCACTTTTGTAAAAGCAAGGCTGGGTGAAAAAGAGGAAGGTCTTTAATGAGATGGACTGCCACACTGGCTTCAAGGCTATGCTCCAACACAGCAGCGAGTGTGAGGCTGGTGCGGGAATGGAGAACCTTTCCTGCTGCTGTTCCTAAGTTTCTGAGAGTCCGCACCAAGTTGAAGGCACTTCAAAACACCAGTAACATGACCTATATAAAAGAGTCCGGGTGACATAGTTGAGGGAAAGATGGGGCTTTCTACTCCTAAAAAGAGTCACTGTCTTGGAAACCCACAGAGGCAGTTCAACCCTGTCCTACAGGGTCACTATGCATCAGAATTTACTCGATGGCAGCGTGTTTTTTATGATGGTGGCTTCATAGTGAAGATTTCTGCTGCTAACTAGAAGTTAAGCAGCTCTGTGGGAAAACAAGGTGGCAGTTGGCTTCCATAAAGATGACAGCCTTGGCAACACTATGGGGAGTGCTATGCTGTTACACTGGGTCACTGTGAGTTAGCATCTACTTTATGGCACTGGGTGTATCTTGGCAATACAATGGGGAAAGCCAGGGCTGTTAAAGATAGAGTTGATGCAATCTGTAGGAGATAAGAGCTGAGGACCTGCTCCCACAGTCTATCAGCAGGAAACTCCATGGGCCAGTTCTACTCTGTCCTGTAGGGCCACTGTGAGCACAGAGAAGGGGGGTGTCGATGGTTCATGAATGATGCCAGGTCCTAACCAAAAGGGTGGAGGTCTAAGTCCACCCAGAAGTAAAGGTGTGGTAATTGATTTCTGATAGATCAAGTAATCAGAGGATTGAAACCAGGTAATAAGTGATAGGTGATTTGATAAGTAATCAGCTATTGAAACCTCTTTGGAGCTTGGTTGTACTCTGCATCACATGGGGTTGTTATGAGTTAGAAATTGCTGTATGACAGCCATTTTTTTGGTTGCCTGTCTTTACAAGAATCATCTTGGATTTGAATACTGAATATACCCTTTACTGACGATGTGACCCTTGCCAAATTATTTACCATCTTTTTGCTTCAATTTCTTTCCCTTTAAGGCAGCATCACTATGGCATCTATTTCATAGGGTTATTTAGAGAATTACATTAAGTTAGTAATTAATAAGCTCTTAGACTACTATCTGACAAATAGTAAGGTTATGCAAGGTAGCTATTATGAGAAAAATCTTAAAAATGGAAAAATCATGTAATATAAAGATTAAATCTTACTGTAGTTGTATGTTCTAACAAAATATTAAATTTATTGTTGCTATGTGTTACTCAACATATAACACATGGGTCTATTCTGACCCATTAACAACTTCATGGTTCTGTGCCATCTAACCAGTTCCTATGTGTGGGCCCATTGTTGTCGCCATCTCATCGAGGGCCTTTTAGGGCATTGAATTCCAATGAGCTGGGCTGCTATGGAAAGTGGTGAGCTCTCTAATTCAATGGGGTGTGCAAGCAGAGGCCAACTAAGCAGAGTGTAAGGAGGATTCAGGCACTCTTTCACTCATTATTCATTCATTAAAGAAATACCCATCAATAGCCAATAATTATGAGACTATGACCCTAAACAAAATCTGTTCTCATGAAGCGTACATCCTTACTGAACCTTTCTGCCCTATCAGAAAACCTCTTAGTTTTATTAGAAATGGGAGAAGACTCAGAGAGAGCAAACAAGTTTTTTGTTTGTTGTTTTTCAGCCAATGCTGCAGGACAGACTGGAAATTAAGGGCAGATTCTGTGACTAGCAACTGACAAACCAGCCTGTTCATCATTTTTGTCCTGGGCTGGCCTGCTACTCAGAGCTCATATACATGAGCACCCATCAACGGCCGCTACTTCCCATTTGGCACCCCTTTGATATTATAAATCACTGTCATAAAACATTATGACCTTCTGTTCTTTGATTTTTTTGGGGGGAGGGGTACTGGCATTCACAGTAAATCACTGCACTCTTCTGACCACCACCCTCTCTTCCACCCTAGATTCACTCACTTCCTCCAAAGAGAAACATCATCTCCCTTCTGTTCACCCATGCCTGATTCTCTGAGGTCCACACAAGAGGGAGCCCTAAGAAAATACCATCGTTGCTTAGTTTCTTCTGCTCAGAACACTTCAAAACTCAGTCTCAAGAGTCATAGCCCATTCATCCATTCTGGCACTCAGCAAACATTCCATAAGCAAGTGCCATGAACTAGGGATTCCCTGTAAAAGGACACAGCCTCTTCTATTAAGAAACAAGTAGGGGGCTGAGCCCCGGTGGCGTAGTGGTTGTGCGCGAGACTGCGGCCCGCTGGGTTGGAGGTTCAATTCCAGCTCCCAGGAGCAAAGGCTGGGCCTCCTACTCCCACCACCTGAGGGCAGTGATGCCTTAAAAAAAAAAAAAAAGTAGGGAGGATAATAGCAATTTGATAAGGTAAGACAGGACCACACAGGATAGAGATAAACTTGGATCTAGACTGCTGACTTTAAAATGATCTACTCTGTATTCTCTGACAAGGGAGACAATAAAACCTACTGATAGTCAGTGATGCACTGTCACAGAGGAGTTATGGGAGAGATGAGCAGGCATACGACAGGGGATTCTGACCATTTGGCATAGAATTTTATACATCATTTCTCATGTGTCCAACTGGCGACATAAAATCTGCCGCTGGTCTGGTTTGTTGTAATTAGATGCCGTAGCGTTGGCACCAACACATGGAGACTTTATGTAGAACAGAATAAAATACTGTCTGGTTCTATATCACTTATACAATTGTTAATGTGTTATCTCCACTGAATCAATCCACTTGAAGGATACTGATAATCTACTAAGTATGATGCCCTTTTCTAGTGATTGGCTTTTTGTAGTGAGGGATGATACATGGCAAAGTAATCAAGGTACAGTCTTGCCATCCATACTTTTTAAGTGTATTCCAAATATACGTCCCCTTAAACAGCTTTGATCATTCTTCTGGCAGTTCAAGGTATATTCATTATTTCATGCTCTTATTATTAGTGGTTATTTAACTTTTCTTATAGCTTCTGTCTGCAACTAGACCAGAAGCTCTGAGTGGGTATAAGTATGCTTCAAGCTCCCTCCCTATTTCTAGCAACACTTAGTATGGTAGTTACATAATCTGGTGTCGATTTGATGATTCAAAATGAAGGGGTGGAGTCTAGCCTGTCAATCAGGTAGTGGCTTTATGACCTTTTTTGGAGGAGCTAAGGAGATAAATAGCTCACTTGGGGTAAGACACATGCTCACTCCCTATAAGACATCCCTGTGGAGAAGACACATGGAGAGAGGCTGATGGAACCAGATATCTGGAGCCATAGAAATCACGTGGAGCTGAGCCCCAGTGGCGTAGTGGTTGTGCGTGGAACTGCGGCCCACTGGGATGGAGGCTCAATTCCCACTCACAGGAGCAAAGGCTGGGCCTCCTACTCCCAGCACCAGGGCAGTGATGCCTAATAAAAAAAAAAAACACATGGAAAGCCCTGCAAGGACTGAGATGCTTATAGTGCCACTGGATCCATAAGACTTCCTACTCACTGGCCTATGATCTTTTTGAATTCAGCATCATTCCATGTGTTCCAAGAGATTGAAGAGGACTCTATAGATTGTATGGAACATGGAGGCTAATATCGGACTTTGGGACTTGATCTGGACTAGGCTGAAATATTTTCTCAATATTCAACTGCTCTTGTATATAAAGCTGTTTCTTATACACAAATGCGTATCTATGGATTTGTTACTCTAATCTACCCAGACTAACACACTTAGTTTAGTGAAAATTCATAGTGAGTCACTATGGTGTGATAGATCTTACTTTAATTTTCTCTTCATGCTCTTATAACTCACACAAAATGAGTGGGTGGGCCCATACATATAAGGTGCCTGAGGCCCAACAAATGAATTGGACAATTGTTAATCATGCAAATAAGGTGAAAAGCATCTTAATGAGAAAACACCATGTCAGTAAAGTGTATGGAATATTAATGAGGGGGGTTGATCAATTTTGTTATCCGGTTGACTTAGAAAGGAGTCGTCTGAGAAGTGCACCAAGAAGAGGACAAGACAGGAGCAATCTTTTGAACTCAGGATTCCTGTGCTGATATTCTCCTAAACCCAAGAGGCAGAGAGAGGGAATTGTAACAGGACAATGAGAAAGAGCAGCACAGCTGTAAGAAAAATGACACTAGTATGGCATGGCAGGAATCAGGACACCTGGGCTTGAGGTGGGGCTTACTAGACTGCAGAGCAAAATGTAGCACATGCCTAGGAAGGCCCTGAGAGGGTCCAATAGCAGAAGTTACAAGAACTATATCCTGATACTCAACTTCAAGAAACCAAGTTGACAATAAGGATTCGACAGCAAAGTGTGATGAAGAAACAGATGGCACCTGGCTGTCAACAGTATCTGAGGTCTTAAAGACTGTATTCAAACAAGCAGCTGACAGAGTGAGTCATCAACTAAATCCACATGAAAGAAGGACACCATCTTGTGTGGTCTAAAGATGACAATTATATAATCCAAATATGATGATGGGAAAAGTATCAGAACTTAAATCACGAACACCAAATTAGAAGGTTATGCAGTGGGAACCCAAAATCCATATGCACAGTTTACAAAGGGGTGCTCCCCCAAACCTGGATTTTTTTTCAAAGCTATGTATTTAGCATTTTTTTTTTACAAACAACCTTATCACCTTTAAAGCACTCTCCATTGCACTTCAGACTTGTCAAATCTATGGTCTATTCCTAGAAACATTTTTCAAACTCATCTATTTGGAAGGCCGACAGCATCTCCCTCATTTTTTTCCTTTTTCTTCATCTCTTCTACGTCATGAAATTGCTGTCCTTTCATGTCCATCTTCATTCATGGAAGAAAAAAGAAGTTGCATGAAGCAAGCTTGGGTGTGTAAGGTGTGTGGGGCAAGAGAGGTGTGCTGCTTTTGCCAAAAACAGTGCACTGAAATGACTGTGTGAATAGGTGCATTGCCGTGGTGGCAAAACCAGTCCCATCAGCTACAAATCAGGCCTTTTTCATGGTACACTATTATGCTATCTTTTCAGAATCCCTAAATAGAAACCTTGATTAACAGTCTGACCTGGTGGGATGAACTTCAAAGGCATAATGAGTCAACATTTTCATCCATTCAAGTTGATCGACAACCAGAAGGAGGTTTGTCATCACTCCACATCTCACCTTCTCTGAAATGAGAAAACTACTCCTACACTCGAGTTTTCCCATTGCCCTTGTAAACTGTGCTCAACATCACAACGGTTTCTGTGGAATTTTTTTCTGAGCAGGAAGCAAAGTTTCTTAACCACATGCTGTTCTCTTAAATTGGCCATCACAAAAAAACGAGGTTTGAGTGAAGGAATTTTAAAAAAAAATTATTTTATTGGAGGCTTATCAATCAATACATACATTTATTGTAAGCAAACCACATTTACTGTATGCAAAAAATGTATGTACATTTTTTTCCACCATCACTCTCGAAACATCCTCCTTCTACTTAGGCCCTTGGTATCAGCTCCTCATATTTCCCTTCCCTCTCCACTACCCCTCATGAATCCTTAATAATTTACAAATTATCATAATCTTTTCATATTGTACACTGTCCGATGTGTCCCTTCACCCACTTCCCTATTGTCCATACCACTAGGAGGAGGTTATATGTAGATCCCTGCAATTGGTTCTCCCTTTCTACTCCACCTTTCCGGTATCACCACTCTCACCACTGGTCCTGAAGGGATCTTCTGTCCTGAATTCCCCATGTTTCTGGCTCCAGTATACATGTCCTGGTCTAGCCAGATTTGTAAGGTAGAATTGGTATCATGATAGTGGTGGGGGGGGGAAAGGGAGAATTTGAGAACCAGAGGAAAGTTGCTTATTTCATTGTTGCTACACTGTACCTTGACTGGCTCATCTACTCCCTTCGACCCATCTGTACTCCCCCTCATTTATAATGATATAATTTTTAGTTCTTCCATGCCTGATACCTGATCCCATTAACACCTTGTGGTCACACAGGCTTTTTCCAATATGGGCTCTGTTGCTTCTGAGCTAGATGGCCACTTGCTTACTTTCAAACCTTTAAGACCCCAGACACTATATCTTTTGATAGGTGGGCACCATCAGCTTCCTTTACCACATGTGCTTATGCACACATTTGTCGTCAGAGATCATATCAGGAAGGTGGGCACACAATGATATGATGAAAGGACTTTTACAAAAAAAAATTCACTGTGAAGAGAGAACCGTCCCAGGTAATGCCACTGTGTGCACTCACTCAGCATGAGTTGCTGGATACTAACCTAGCAGGAAAACTATATACTATAAAAGTTTCACCTAGTGGAGTTATCCAGTATTTTGGGGGTACCTTCTCTTACAGTGAGATTAAGGCTCTGGAAATCCCCTCTGGCCACAGGTAAAGGATTCGAACAGCTTCATTATGAGAGATTATTCTAAATGTGATTATGGTAGATCAAACTAAGATATAATATACTTGGCCAGATGGCCTCCCTCTTGACCCAACTTGAATTTGCTCTAGGCTTAAACACTTCTTGCTTGTTCCACAACAGAAAATCATTCTGTTTTAAAAGAATATTGGTGGTAGTCTTTTCTTTCTTACTCTTTATTTTTACCTTCATATTATTATTATTTATTATTACTTTCTTCTTTGGTTTTATATTTCTTATAGCTTATGTTAGGTTTCCTAGTTTAGGAAACACAGAAGGAATGAGTAAATAAAGACAATAACTGATGCAAAGGTTTATTGGAGAGGGTGAGGAGAATGGAGGAGCAAACAATGAGTGTTGGAGGTGGGAAGGAGCACTAGAAATGATTGTGATGAAGAATATACAAATCTTTTTTAAAAGGGCTGAATAATAGTGTATGATATGTGTATTTTATATCAAGAAAGCTACTAAGAAATAAAAGAAGAAACCAAAGTTGACCAATGGCTACCATGTGTGAAGAAGGACAAGTTTTTGCTTAAGGGGTATTGAGTTTATGTTAATAGTGGTAGAATAATTTGGAACAGTATATCAACAATGGTTGCATAATGGAGTATAATCAATGGCACTAAAAATACATATAGAAGGTGTTGAATTGGAGAATGCTTTATTGTGTATACTTTTCCCACACGCATATATATATATATATATACACACACACACACATATAATTACACTAATAATGAGTACAAAGAACAAAAGGTGCTAAAGTTGATTGTGGCAATGCCAGTACAACTCTCTTTGTTATGATTGAACTACTGAATTGTGTGATATGTGGAATAAGTACCAATAAAGCTATACATAAAAAAAGAACTGAATCCTGAGTTATTCTTGTTATTTCAAATGTACTCTTAATGCAAAGTTGTCATCTAGTTCTTGATTGGTCTCATCAAGGGGGTTCTGGCTCAGAGACCCGACGTCCAACAAAACAAAGCACCGCCTGGTCCTGCGCCCTCCTCACCATGGTTCTTATGTTGGGCCCGTGATGTAGCCACTGGGTCAGTCCATCTGGTCAAGGGTCTTCTTGCCTCTCTCTACTTTAACAAGCAACTGGTTACTTCCCCAGTAAGCTACTGAAGTAAGTGTAGTTTGTGAATTCTGTGAGACGTTGGAGTGAACTATAGAACCCACTCAGTGGAGTGCTGAGGGGGGTAGCACAGTTGATGTTAGAGATAACTGTGTGGTACAGCAGTACCACAGGTTTGAAAAGTTGGGATGGAACGTTGGGAACATCTTTTACTTCTACTTCTTGGGAACCAGCCTTGTGCGGATCCTTATAAGTTATTCATTTGTCACCAAAACAAGTGTTCATTGAGCCCATTTATTATCAGTCAAAGGAGGGAGCTTCATTTTAATAAATGGCCTAAGATCCCATTCTTGAATATTAAGTCCCCCTCCTTACTCATCGACAGGCCCGCAGTAAGGATGCTCCAAAGGCCTGAGCAGGACAAACTCTAGGACTCATCACCAGAAAGGCCCAGCAAGCAAAGGACACAGCCTTCCTTGGGCACAGGCCCTGAGGGCCTTCTCCACTAATTGGACCTGGCAGTGAAATGCCATGACTCAGACACAAAATAATGTGGCGGTGAAGACCTCAGGCTAACCAGTTAAATCACTGAAATGGCAGGGAGGAAGGTCTTGCGTTTTATCTCCTAAGAAACTGTCTCCTACACAGCAAGCCCTAAAGGAAATGGATTGATCTACTCTTTGCTAAATTGTCTATTTAAAATAACACAGACTGTCTATTTAAAATAACACAGCCGAAAAGCTGTTTTGCTTTGAGAAAAAAGCAGTACCTATATATAGGGACAAATAACTAAAATATAAAGTATTAAAAGAAACACTAATTTTTAAAAAGAACTTGAAATAAAAATGGTTCTCTATTTCTATCTAACTAAAAGTCACAAAATGGTTAAGTTTTACCACAGAAAACCAGACACTTTTGTACTGTGAACGTTTAGTAAGCGACATCAACAGAAAATTAAAAACGGGAGGAAAATATTTACACCTCTTGACACAAACAAACAAATTTCTTAAATGTTGAAGAACTCTTAAAAACTGTGATGAACAAGACTAATTCGAGAGTTCACACGGCTATCAAGTCAGCTCTGACTCACAGCAACCGGTAAGGTGGAGCACAACTGCTCCCAGGAGTTTCCGGGACTGGAAGTCTTGGTTGGAATAGAAAGCTGACGTTTTCGCCAGGAAAGCAGCTGGTAGTTTCAAATTGCTGACCTTGCGGTTAGGAGCCCAACATGTAAGACAGATGTAGCAATACAAAAGACTTCTTTACCTATTGACATAAGACAACCTACAAGAAACTGTGTTAAATGACAGAAAGCAAAACAAATCAAGGCGAGAAAGCATATATAATAAACTTAAGGCATATACATTCATGGTTGTTTCTATTGCACAAAGAAACCCTATAAAGATGAACAAGAAACCAATAAAAATGGTTACCACGTATAAGGGTGAGGGACAGAGGGCCGGGGCCTAAAATGAATACCAAACCCCGTGCCAGCAAAGCACTTTGGACTCAGAGACCCCGGGTAGGATCTCTGGGGTTCTGTAGATTTTTACAGCAGCAGATGGCCTCATCTTTTTTCTGTTGAGTGGGTTTGAACCACCAACCCTCCAGTTAGCAGCCCGATGTGTGCCTAGCTAGCAGCAATACAAGAGTTGTATATCCAACATAATAAAAAAATTATGGAAACTCCCCCAAACTTGCTAAATATTGAAGTATGACATGTCATTTCTAAGTCACTGTTATATCTGTGCCTCAACCTGGGGGTAGGGCGGGCTGATGTGGAAGATGGTGTGAGGTCTGACCCAGGTCCCCGGGTGCCATGGGTTGTGTGTGCACCCAAATCTGCGCTAACTGATGGTCTTGCTCTCTAATAGAGTGCCTTGGGAAATGCAGTAATGCGTAGTAATACATAGGTAATACGTAGGTTAAATTTTTAACCTATTTCCCCTTATGACCTATTTTAAAATTTGCTCTAATTGTTAATCATTTTCTGTTTTCTTTTAGATTGAGGCTTTTCAGAGTTTTATTTTGTTATTGTTGTTGGGAGTTTTTTGGTGTGATTTTCTTTACATGAAATCTAGGAAAGATAAATCTGTAGCGATAGCAACTAGATTAATAGCTTCTTAGGGTGGCAGGGGTGAGAGGGGTGTAAATGGAAAGCTAAGAATGATGAATACAAAAATGAAGAAAATGTTCTAAACTTTATGGTGGTTCTGATTATAGACTATTTTTAATATACTTGAATTACCAGAATTGTATAGTATGTGAATTATACATCAATAAAGCTTTAAAACAGTAAGGAGAAACAAGTCAAATTACATTCATTATTTTAATTTAACCCAATAAATACTTGATATCGCTTCAATATGTAATTAATATGAAGACATTCACTCAGCTAAAAAAATGTGTCAACTTGATCAGATCATAACTCTCATGATGACATAATTATGTCAGGGTGTGGTCTGATTTAATTATCTCCCATGTGCACAACGCAGAGTTAGAGTCAGGAATGTTAATGCAACGAGATATCATCTTAGGTTGTATCTTGACTGGTCACTCTTTTAGGGTACAAAAGGGGATTAAGCAAGTTAGAAGGAATTCGAGCACCAGTTCTTAACCTTCCTGATGCTGAGATCCTTTAACACAGTTCCTCATGTTGTGGTGACCCCTCTGCCCAACCACAAAGTTATTTCATTGTTACAACATAACTGTAATTTTGATACTGTTATGAATTGGGTGATCCCTGTGAAAGGTTTTTCGACCCTCAAAGAGGTTGCGACCCACACGTTGAGACCCACTAAATTAGATGGACCGACTATCATCAAGAAAGAGCTTGGAGTGGAGCATATAATGGGAATATTCTAGACCCAGGGAGAGGCTGATTTCAAGAGATCTGGAAATTATCATGGAGCAGTTGGCCCAAAGAGGTTGAAAGGAGAAGAGGGCTTTCTACTCAGAGTTGGCAAAGAGGGAAAGAGCATTTCCCTAGAACCAGTCCCTGGAACCTGGGCCTCTAGTCTCCTAGACTGTGAGAGAACAGATTTCTATGTATTAAAACCTCTACCTGTGACTTTTCTAGACACTTTAGATCCCTAAGATACAAGAGAGCTATAATCCAAGAATCCTAATGTTTACCCTACAACTTGGTATCCAACCCGAGCATTGTATCCTTCTGCATGTCTCAAAGATCTTAATGGGCCTGAACCACGTGGTAATGAACCATTACTATAGTTTGAGATCTTCCCAAAAGATACTTATCTTGTAGTCTTCCTTTCCAAAAAATCCTAATTAAATGCAGGATGGTACCTGGGGTTGTCTGCCTGGTGGAATATCTCTGAATGAAAAGGGGCAAAACAACACAGAGAGGGAGAGACCCAAACAAGCCAAGTGGGGGGGAACACGTCCAGACAGTGAGAGTGGAGGAAGAAACACTCATCATGATGCTTGCAAAGGGCTGCTTCATAGATGGACTGGCAAGCTGACTGGATGGAGCAGGGAAGCAACCACTATCCTTCTCTCCGCTTGCACAGGCCATGAGTCAGGTAGCCCATACCATGGGAAGCCTGTATCTGCTTTTCTAATTAAATTCCTTCAAAAGTATGCTGATGGATTTGTTTATCATACAATTCCTGCTCTAATTAAAAATAGAACTTTCCTCCACCTGATCTAGCCTACCATATTTCTGGTTCCCATGTAATTGGATCTGAATACAATGACGCTGAGCTATAGCTTAGGGTACTGCTTCTTGTTGTGAGAATAAATCATGAGGAAAGAGAAAATGTTTCATGGAAGTTTAAATCAGCTCTTTCTCACGTAGACTGGATTTAAACAACACATAAAGATGAGTAGATTTCCTCTAATGAAATGGTTTAACTCTGACTAAGGTATGAAGGCACTTCATCTCTGTGAAGCTTTTCTTGTTGTTAGGGCCACTTGACTTAATGTCGATTCATGTTGACTACAGAGCCCAACGTCGCCAGGCCGTGCATCACCCTCTCGATTTTACTTGTGGTAAAACCCATTGTTCTAGCCTGCAGTCATCTCTCTCATTGTAGGTGCTTGTCTTTCTTTTCTTCTGACCTTCACCTGGACCAAGCAGGGTGCCATTCTCCAAGGACCTACCCTTCCTGATGATAAAGCCAAAAGTACATGAGATGAAGTCTCACTGTCCTTGCTTCCAAGGAACGTTCTGGTTGTTTCTTCTAACACAGAGTTGGCTATTCTTCTGGCAGACCACAGTATATTTCATAATCTGATTCAAAAGTCTCTTTCAAGGTATATGTTGTTCTTTGACATTCCTTCCTCATTGTCTAGCTCTTGCATGCAAGAGAGGCCACAGAAAAGACCATGGGCCACCTTAGTCCTCAAAGTGACATCTTTGCTTTTGACCACTTTAATGCAACAGACTTACCCAAATGCGATGTTCCTGTTGTGGTTGTCAGGGGCTGCTGGGCTGGTTCTGACTGACTGAAGTACAGGATGAAAATCTTCCCGGACCTGTGCTGGCCTCGCACTGTTCTTATGTCTGAGCTCATCGTGGCAGCCTGTGTCATTCTATCTCCTCTGGTCTTCCTCTTTTTCAAATCATTTTATTGAGGACTCTTATAGCTTTTTTTGGGGGGGGGACATCACTGCCCTCTGGTGGTGGGAGTAGGAGGCCCAGCGTTTGCTCCTATGGAGCTGCTGCTGGAATTGAACCTCCATCCCAGTGGGCCGCAGCCCCACACACAACCACTACGCCACTGGGGCTCAGCCCTCTTACAGCTCTTACAGCAATCGATTGTTTCATTCACATTTATGCGTATGCTGCTATCATCATTTTCAAAGCATTTTCTTTCTTCTTGAGTTCTTGGTATCACCTCCTTTTTCCCCTTCCTCCCCCTGCCTCCCATTCTTGAGACCCCTTGATGAATTATAAATAATTTTTATTTTAATATCTTACACTGTCTACTGTCTTCCTTCACTCACATTTCTGTTTGACCCTCAGGGGTAGGTGGGTGGGTGGAGGGGCACGGGTGAGTGTTATACATTGATCATTGCTATTTGTTCCCATTTTCTCCCCCTTCTCCCCACCCCATCTCCCACCTACGCTCATGGTGTCGCTACTCCCATTGCTGTTCCTGAGTGTTTCATCTGTCCTCAAGTCTGTGTGTGTTGAGAACTCTTAACTGCACCAGTGCACATGCTCTGGTCTAGCTGGATTTATTTGATAGACTTGAGTTCAGGATAATGGTGGGGGAGAGGTGCGGAAGGAAACATTAAAGAACTAGAGGAACGTGGTATGTTTCATCCTGGCTGACTCATTCCTTCCTTCTGTGAGAGGATGCCCATATTGTCTACAGTTGGGATATACAATTGTCTACAGAAGGTTCACTCTGACCCTCCTCATTCACATCAATAGGATTTTTTGTTTTGGATCTTCTGATGTCTGATATCTAACCCTATCAACACCTTGTGATCATAATCTTCCTCTTTTTTGCTTACTCTACTCTACCGAGCATGATGTTCTTTTCCAGGCATTGGTCTCTCCTGAAAACATGTCCAATGAACATGAGACAAAGTCTCTCCATCCTTGCCTCTAAGGAGCATTCTGGCTATATTTCTTTTCAGTTTGACTTGTTATTTTGGCAATCCATGCTACGTTTAGTATTCTTTGCCAGCACCATAATTCCAATACATAAATTTTTCCTAGGTCACCAAAAAGTGATACACTGTGTCATTTCCTGATTGGTAGTTTCATGGGTGTTGATTGTGGACCCAAAGAAAATAAAATCCGTGACAATTTCCATCTCTTCTCTTCTCTGTTCATCATGATTCATGTTCCTTATTGGTCCTGTGAGGATTTCTGTTTCCTTTATGCTATGGTACATTAACTATTAAAGACAATGGTTTTTGATCCTCATCAATGAGCACTTCAAGTCTTCTTTGCATTCAGCAAGCAAGGTTATATCCTCTGCATATCACAGGTTGGTAACAATTCTTTCTCCAACTCTGTTCATGCATTCAACTGTATACAGTCCAGCCTCTCAGAGAGTTACTCAGCAAAGATGCTGATAAAAGATACTATTGTAACAGACATTTTCTTGATTTTAGATCACACCATACTCCCTTGCTATGTTCAAACTCCTCCTCCTTGGCCTATGCACGGTTCCACACAATCTGTGATAAGTGTTCTGGAATCCCATTTTTAAAGTAATAAACTGACACAAGTTAACTGGTGTTGTGAAGCTTTAACTTCCCATTATTTTGACCCACAGTTTTCCATGTCTTTGTGCTCTGCTTTCTTCAACTGAACATCCAGGAATTGTTCTATTTCTCAGCAATAGTATGTGCCTAGTTGACTTTGACTCCAGGTGACTCTGGGTAGCATTGCACTGAAAAGGCTTACAGGGCTGGTTTTTCAGAAGTACATTGTGCAGCCTTTCTTCCAAGGAGTCACTAGGTGTACTTGAACTGCCAACATGCACTGTGCGCATCACTCACAGTCACATTTATTCCTCACTCACTAACTGCCACTGGGTTCTTTCTGACTCAACAGCTGCCTGATAGGGTAAGGTAGAACTGCTCCCGAGGATTTCTGAGACAACAGCTCTTTATGGGAGTAGAAAGCCTCCTCTTTCTCACAATGGAGTAGCTGGTGGTTTAGAACTGCTGGCTTCCTGATTAGCAGCCCAACTTGTAGCCACTACTCCTCCAGGGATTCTATCGTATTTACTTAGCACTCTAATAATCCAATGCCTTTTCACCAGTGTTGTCATATCTGAACTATTCTGGGACAGAGAAGGCATGGTAGGCTTTAAGCAGTGGCTAGAAGTAAAGTTCATTTGATTGCAGAGCCTAACTCCTCAGTATGGACACCTCCAGCACATCCAGCCAATTTGATCATTGGCTCCAATATGTTCATAGAGAGAAAATGAATATTTGATTCACTGAATAATTAAATTCTTGATTTTTTGGGGGGGGAGCATCACTGCCCTCTGGTGGGAGTGGGAGGCCCCGTCTTGCTCCTGGAGAGCTGCTGCTGGGTTTGAACTGCCAAGTCAGTGGCCTGAAGTTCCATACACAATCACTATGCCACCGGGGGTCAGCCTAATTCTTGATATTTTTATTGGCAAACAATCCACCTTGTTGGATAGAAGGACTTATATTTTAGTCTTTTCATTGAAAAAAAAAGCATGTTCTTAGTTAAATGTTCTCAGAAATTTCCATTTGACGATTTCTATACAAATTGCCTACTGGTATTAGTAACATTTTCCAAATGTGTCAAATGTTTTCCTTTATTCCATTCTGGTTGTTTCAATTCCACTATTCTAGCTTCCTTGTCTTTTTCTTTTCAGATTTACTTTGGAATTACTGTTGAACTTTCAGTTTCATACAATGTGGTGGAGGAGGGTGAGAAGGCTTAAAAAATTGTTGAAAAATGAAAGGAAAAGATAATCAGGTTTTCCCATGAACTTCCTCATATTCCCCTGTATACATGGTTTTGCAATGGAGCACTTTACTCCTGGGTGAAATTCCTTGTTTTGTGTGCCAATCTGTTATTCATAAAAAGTTGATCTCAGAGGATGCCTTTGGTTGGCAATTTGAAGAATGTCTCAAGGGGATGAATCTGAGAGACTCCTCTTGTCTCAACTGGTCCAGTAAGTCTGGACTTTTTAGCTATTTCTGTTCTGTTCTACCTTTTCCTCCCACTCTATTGGGTCCATCTCTCATAGCTCTGATCAGAATGGTCAGCGGGAGCCCATGGTGCTCTTCCAACCTCAGGGAACGTCAAGTTTGCTGTGTGGCCTTTCCCATTCTACTTGTGCCCAGTGCAGTCATTACTTGTAGAAAGCAACAACAATCAAACGACCCTCCAAACACTGAACTATTTCCAACCCCACCCTAACTTTTCTCTCTCCTTCAAAATAACTCTTGTATTCACCCTGTTATTTTTATTCCTGGGATTTATGTTAATCTTCCTTGTTTTAACAAGGCAGTTAGAAAAGTTGTGGCGAGGTGCCCCTTCCAAGCGCCACTCGGTGTTTTTAAGCCAAATCTGAAATGCTTAGGTCCCCCAGGAACACCGAACACCTGTTGACTAAGTTTCTCTTTTTAAATCCCCTTCCCCCTCCCATGGGTGTAATGTCAATTTATACACTCTTCTAGAGCAGTGCAAGGGTTCATTGTCCTCAGGTGACTTTCACATCTGAGCAGGATTTCTGCCTCCTCAGGGTACAAGCTCTCTGAGTGGGACAAAAATTAAATACTAGTAAGAGGCTTAATGTGAAGCAGATGCCAATAATCTCTGCTCTGTGTTACCACTTCAGACGGCCCGCGCTTTCTGACACGGAGACAGCGGCACCAGGAACAGTACCAACAGCGGGGCCAGACAGACCCAGCAGGAGCGAGACCTTGCCTGGGTTGCAGCACACTGGGGCTTGGTGCACCTGCTGGGTGGTCATACACATTTGGCTGCTGTCATGCGTTGGCACAGATATTGACAGCTTTTCCCTTTGACTGAACATCCCTGATACCCAAAGATTAATAATCTTTTCTTGGCTTCTCTATGGCACTATTGAGTGCCATTGTGTTGGATGACTCCTTGTGGCAGGTCCCATTTTGTGCCTTGCAGGGGGTTAGCAGCTACCCTGACTTCCACCTATTCCAACCATCCCTCTGAATTGTTGCAGTAAAATGTCCCTACACATTGGCCAAAGTCCTGGCGAGCAAAGCTGTGCTTGGTTGTGGGTCAGTATAAAATAACTTTAAAAAATCTCTTTTAGATCTGGTGTCTAGTTGTCTTTCAGCCTTAGCAGCTGTGAGTTGTTCATTTTCACAGCATTCAGCACTATGCGCTAACCATTCCTATGCCCCACCAGCTAAGACTCAAGGTTGATTTACAAAGTTCGCATGTGAGCTCCCTGCCAAGTGTTTATGGATGTCACATATGTGCACTCCAGGGGTTGGTCCTGGGGCTGGGAGAGTGGTGGTGGTGGTGGTGGTGCTGGGGTAATGGAGGGGGAGGTCGGCTGTCAGAGGCATGGCAAACTCCAGGGGGCATCTCTTTCCTCCAGCATTGTCTCATTAGGGTCCCCAGCCTAGGCCTCATATCCTCTGCATCCCGCAGTCCAATTTAATTGAACGACGGCCTCGCCAAGGCATGCTGCTCCTCTGACAGGAGGGTAAACACATTCTGTCCATCAGGATGTTTACTTTCTTAAGGGTCTTGCAACCTGTGTTGCTGATAATTAAATGCAGGTCACATCCCTGTCCCAGACACAGTGGGTTCTTTCTGATGGTTGGCTCTCAGTCACATGATGTGCAGAGTGCTGATGGCTTTTTTGTTTGGTTCTGGAGCTGTGTGTGATGCTGCTCTCAGCACAGGACAAATCCAAGGAGAACACACAGTGCCAAGGGCTGTATGTAGATTTTGTGATTATGGCTAAGTGGCCACAGACAGAGGTTTGAGACCCCAGGAGCTCCCTGGTCATGATTAATACTTCCCATTTGTTCTCCAGAAAAGTCTAACTCATGGAGACCAATCCCTTGTGTTTTATTACATATGTCCATTCAGCTCAAGCTGGGATAGGCTTGCCAAAAGGGCAGCCCATCTTGACACTACACACGAAGAGGATGAAAGGTAACTCTTCCCTTGTGTCCATTGCAAAGAAGAGAGTGGGGGGGGGGAGGCTAGGAGTGATTATAATGAGTTTGGATAGCATTTAACCCAATGCTGATTTTGCGCATTAGAGAGATTTGTCATCTTTAAGTAATGTGCCAGAAGAATGTGCTAACACAGATGCAACTTAGTGTGAATTTTCTATAATATAGCAAAATCTGATTGCTGTATTAATAGTCAAAGTCCCTGGCCTTGAGAAGGCAGGGTGGCAGTGTTCTTAAAATTCATCATCTCTGCATAATTAGTTGTGGATTTCTACGTATCCAAGCCCGGGCATTCACCCCAAGCTGGAGATGCTACCCCTCAGGCTCCCTTTCAGTATTGCCCCGCAGTCACCCTTGATTGGGCTTTTTCTAATTACTGCAAACCACATTTTTTTTGAGGGGGGGAATCAATTGCCCTGACTCTATATTCGTTCAATATAATCAGTTTTGGATAAAACAGGTACTTCTGGTTTTGGAAGCTGGGCTTGATTTGTTGAGCATCACAATGGTTGGTGCTGGAGAAAATGAGTTGCAGGTTTTCCTCTGTGAGCTGTTCCCCTGACTCGGAGTGTGTGTGTGTGTGTGGGGGGGGGGGGCTCTCCAGGGAGGAGAGTCCTCGAAAGTGAGCCCCTTAGCATGGTCATCCTTAGACTCTAGTGGCGTTTTTGCTTGGAGAAGTGATTTTGACAAAAACCATACAGCAGAGGAAATTCAGGCACTCTACTTTGAGGAGCCCGTGGTATG
Organism: Nesogale talazaci; assembly: GCA_004026705.1. Classification (NCBI taxonomy): domain Eukaryota; kingdom Metazoa; phylum Chordata; class Mammalia; order Afrosoricida; family Tenrecidae; genus Nesogale; species Nesogale talazaci. Next base: position 65,453 of record PVJH01007962.1, on the reverse strand, counting down.
GCCTTAGGTTTGGTGTACTCTTTTGTCCCCTCAGCTGGATGATCTGTTCCAAGCTGTAAGTCTAACTGTAAGCACTAAGGATGCAGGGCTATGCCATTAACCCACTCACCGTGTCTGGGATTGATGTGGACACAGAGTGGGATTTGAATAAACAATTACAGAAAAATAATTAATGTGCAATATACATTGAAGTAAGAAATAAACTGGTTATTTTTACTCTCTTCTCACTTTTATTCTTTCTCAACCCTGCTTACCTATAAACCAGTTTGGCCTGGAGATTCCCAAAGAACAAATATGAGAAGAGCCAAGGTTCTCAACCTTTATTTCTCTCTTTTGGATGAGAGGGTCTCCAGGAGGGTGGGTTCCCTGATCAGGGGTATGCGGCAGGAGAACCAAACCAGAAAGTATGGGGCATTGGAAAAAACATAACAAAAGATAATTCTGGCATGCTGCCAGTAGTCCCTGTAAATCATCATTGGAGAACAAGATAAAATTCTGTATCTTTGAGGACAATTAGACAAAGCGGACTCTCCTACATTCCCCAACAGAACTCTCTGAGAAAGAGACATGACTTTATTGGGTGTCGCTGTGCAGGTAGCCGCTCTGAGCCTTTCTTCCTCCACACAAGGACAAGCTCAAATGGATGACGGAGGTCAGTCTGAAGAACTCCCCAAGGCTCCACCTGGGTTGTGAGTTCATTGCCTTTTTATCCAGCACACATGTATCAAAGACTGGCTGTGTGCTGCGCCCTGTGCTGAGTGCAGGCCATGCAGGAGTGGCATTCTCTGCCTTAGTGAAGCCAATGCAAAAAGTGCAAATGATCAAGTGACAGTTGGCCACAGTCACTAATTACAAGGAAGACACCAGAGGGCAGTGATGCCCACCCCCCCCCCCCAAAAAAAAAACGAAAAAAAAAATTACAAGGAAGAGAACCTGGGTTTTGGGTGTGGCTAATGAACTGTGTTTGAGAAGATGAAGTAGGAGTTAGGTGAGAGTTAGAGAGGGAAACCTTCTGTCTGGGTGCCTTTGCAGGGAGACAGAACCTTAGAGGCAAAGGTGAGCGGCCTCAAGCAGGACAGGGCAGGAGCCGTGTCAGAGGCAGAAGATGTTAGTGGCTGAGGCTGGAATGAGGCAGTCCCAGGAGAGCCTTGAAGGAAGTGATGGGAAACTACTGAGTGATGGAGAAGCCTTGGAGGAGCATGAGAAGACCTGGCGCATTAGGAGGGGCATGTTTGGCGTTCCTAAAATCATAGCAAAGCCATCCGTTCAAGCAGAGAACCTGAGAGCTGGAACACTTCCAGAGAAGCAGAGCTGGTTCCAGTCTGCCTTTGCTGGCCAGGGTTCTGAAGCTAGCTGGCAGTCAGTGAGGAAGGTGAACCGGGGACTTGAGGGAGATAACTTCCTTAGACAGGTTTCCAGTTCTAACTAACAGAGCCCCACGGGATATCAGGGGTGGTGCTCCCACGTTCCTCGCCCGCAGTGAACCAGGGGCCCTGGCCTTGGTGCAATTCTATCCCCAAGTCCTCCCGCACCAGGTCTAGTCCTGGCTGACACTCTCCTGTCGTGCTGTCCCTCCCCATCGCCCTCCCATCTTTGTGCCCTGCTCAGCCGGTCTCCCAGGCTTGCCTACAGGGAAGGGGCAGCAGAGTTTGTTATGCCAAGTTTGGCAAATGAGAGTGGGCAGCTCTGCAGAAACAATGCCCAGAAATGACTTTGGGCTGCTATCTCACCTGCTGGGCTGCCTCCCAGCTCCTAAATCCTGCTTCCACTGTGCAGCCAGGATTTTGTGTATGGTTTTTCAAAGTCAAGCTGAAGAAACCAACCTTGAAAGAAAGGACTTGTGTTTACTTTAGAGTTTTATGAGCCAGTCATCAGGGATGTGGGAGACAGGTTTCTTCCACTACACTTGCTTCTGCAAAGCAGCAAGCAGGCGGCAGGGACAAGGCCTGGACTAAGGGTTACGGGCGACTCTGGGTCCCCATGCAGGACGTGAGAGGGAGCAAGATGGGCAATGCATGCACAGGGGCCTGGGTGGAAGGTACTGGTGAGAGGTAAAGATCTTCAAATATGTCCTTCTATAAAGAAGAAGATCAGATTTTAAGAGGGGCACCATTGACTGGGGGGAGCGGAGGGGGGGGGAGGGGGTTTCTTGATTAAAAATTTGGTCTATATGGAGCAGCAAAAATGTACATAGAACACAAAAATACTATTGTAATGCATTTATTTTAATTTTAAAGTGCTGTGGGATGCAGGACAAATGCTAAAAAGCAGGATGTCTGGTCACCTTATAATCTAGGACCCATGACCTCGGTGAGACATCCATCCTCACCTGAGAGAAGTTTCAAGCATCCTGGAGATGTCTGGTTTGGAGAACATTAAGTGAAGCTTCCAGAACTTCTGGCAAATGCCATCCTGCAGGTTGGGGCCTATTATCAAGCCCTTTACATGAAGGGGCAATCAATGGGGGAAGGGTGGGGGGGAGGCTGATAGCACTCTTCAGGCACAAGGGATGAAAGCAAAGCAAAACTGGGACTCAAAGGCAGTGAGACCACCACTGTACTCCCAAGGAAAAGATGCACTTTTGTAAAGTGACCAGATTTAAATTGGGATACCATTGACGAGGGCAGGGTGGGGTGGAGTGAGTGGTTCTTGATTAAAAATTTGGACTATTTCTATATGGAGCAACAAACATTTTCATAGAATGTAAAAATAATATTGTTATATATTTATTTTAATTTTAAAATGCCGCAGGACGTTGTTAAATTGTTAAAAAAGAGGGACATCTGGTCACTTTGCTTTAGAGTTCATTTTTTGTTTCAAAACGTTTGTATGAGAAGCACCCCAGCTTGTGTGATCATGAGCTGTTGATGGGAATTGTCCAATGAAGATAGGAGTTTTTCACAATTATATCTCCTCTAAAATATTAAGCAAATATTAGAAACTATTTGTCATCTCAGAAGCTTAGCGTTATTCTTCTTAAAGGCTCCAGCTACCCAGAGGCCCTGGTCTCTTCCACAAAGGACAGGGCTGCCTCCCTGCTGTCAGGACAATGGGTCACTTCGCTGAAAGCTTTAGCTAAATCAGGTCTCCAGCCCAAGGGAAGAAAGTTTAGGCTGTTGCCATCATGAATTTTATGTCCTCCCATCTTGTCACCTGGAGACCCCAATAACCTCCTTTTCCTATATCATGTGTGCCCCTAGATTGTCCCTTATTACTGTACAACGTATAGAATAACCCCTTCCTGTGACGTGTCTTTACCTGTCATGGGGGGACTTGCATGTCCCCATAAGATAAGGTTTGGTCAGAATAAAGGAGCCCTCTGGCTCTCACCCTTTCACTCAGCCACTTCTCCTCCCCCCACTCCTTCCCTTCTCTCCCTGTTCCCTCTCCCCACAACCTCTCCTCCTCCCTCATTCTCTCTCTCCATGTGGACCAACAAGCAGGGCTGAGGTAAGCATGCTACCATGAAATGTGTCTGACGCCATTATTTTTCTTTCTTACGCTCGATGACTTTTACTATAATCTTTGATTAATGCTGTACAATTGCGCTTACCAGACCCGTGGTGACATGTTAGGGGCTCTAACACTGCTTTAATCTGAACCCACAGCCCCAAGCCTCCACGGGGATGGTTTGTCCTCTGTGTGCCTTTCTTAAATGTTACTCTGACAGGGGATAGGTATAAGAAGTTCAAAAACAAGCAATCAAATTGACATAAAGGAGCATAGGCAAAGTGGAGACCCAAAACTCACCTGTAAGACAATTGTCCCTTACAGAAGAGCCACAGGGAAGGGAAAATATATACATGTTATAGTAGATTATTGATGAAACACATAATTTTCCACTTGTACTTTAAAATTTCTTTCTTCCACTATTATGACTTTACTAATCTTAATAATAATCTTATGAGTTTTACCTCACTAATCTTGCTAGACCTGCATGTGTACATTGATACAATTAAGGTTTTTGATGCACAAAATTCAAATAGATAACCCCCTCAGGAACAGTAAAAGAGGGTACTGACTCCCTGAGGGTACAGGAAGAGAGGGGAGGGGAAGAAGGGAGGGAAGAGGAACTGATAGCAACAATGACTGTATAACCCCACTCGAGGGGAACGAACATCAGACTTTTAAGTGAATGGATGCATTGGAAGGAGTAAATTATGACAGACCCCCTATAATAATATATTAAGAGGGGAGGTAGGCCCGGGGGGGGGGGGCGCTGGTGGAAGGGGAGGGGAGAGAGGGGCTAATGGGTAGTTGATATCAAGGAGTTTAAGAAGAAATAAATGCACTGAAAATTATGATGGCAGCAATTGTCCAAATATGCTTGAGCTAATGGATCTATGGATTGTCACTATATATGTAAGATCTACTAATAAGAGATATATATTTTGAAAAACCCAAAACTTTTCTATGCTCTTTTCATATCACTTTGGCCTCCCTGGGGGCTCTGGGTGGTGGAGACAGTTCAAGTCCTTGACTGCTAACTGAAGGGTTGAAGGTTTACATCCATTTAGAACTGCCTCAGACTGAAAAGCCTGGTCCTCCACTTCTGGAGAGCCAGCCCCCGAAGCCCTGTGTGGGCCTCACACAAACCCAGACGAACATGGAGGAAAACTGGCTTGGCAACCTTAAAAATCCTGGTGGTGCTAGGCCCACCCCACATCTCCCTTCCTGGGGTTCCTCAGGAGCCCTGATGGGGTCATGGGCTACTGGTTGGGCTGCTAACCCCAAGGTCAGCAGTTTGAAATGGCCAGCTGTCCCCATCAGGAGCCAATTGCCCACCCACACTTGTTTGATGCGTACCTCAAAAGCAAGTTCAAGCTCCTGGCCAGCACCCCAAACCTCCATCCAAGGCTTCTCAAGGCTAGTATAGTTTACCCTTTCCAGGGCACAAGTCTTTGGAGTCCCGGGTAATCCTGCCGATTTCCATTCATTCATCAGGCTGTCTGTGAATCTTGGTATGTTTTCAACTGGATCCAAAACCACACTGGATCTTATTTTCTGCATTGTCCAGTGAGGTAGCCAACTGGCTATCATTTAAATTTCAATTAAAGTTAACTGAAATAACACTAAAAAATTCAAAACAAAGGACCTTCTCCATTCTCTAGGTCTGGAAATGATCTCATGTCCTGGGATCAATTTACGGCAAAACAATAGACAGGTCAACAAGGGGAGCAGCTCTACCAGGGAGCTTTGCGTACACTTCAGAATTCTCAACCAGATGAGGGGAAAGGGCAGCGTTTGCTTAAGGACAAAATCCAGACAGGTTGGGAAAGGAGGCAGTAGGAAAACAGGAAACTCAGGAGGGATGGAAGATAAGTGGTGTGGCATTCTAGGGATTGCAATGAATGAGATAAGATACAACATGTTTGACTTGCTGAACGGAAAATGGATCTGTTCTGGAAACTTCCATCCAGTTCACAATAAAAAGAACAGAAAACAAAAAGCAGTGACTCAAGTAAGAAAATTTAGAAAAACCACTCCAAAAATTACTGGAAAAATTCAATTCCTCAGCTGCATTTGCATTAGTTACATTTCAAATACTTCATAGTCACACGAGGAGGGGCTGTTTATCTGACCAGAGTATCAACCAAAGCAAGTAGGGAATGTTTCTTTCTTTCTTTACTGAATGTCTTGTTAGAGAGCTCGCAGCTTTCATTGCTGCCACCTTGGTGCAGTCACCTCTCGGCTAATCTTGCTTTTTCAGTCTTTACAATGCTACAGCCAAGGTGATCCTTTAAGCCAGGATCCTTTAATCCCCACTCTGTTCAAAGTTGCCCAAAGACTCCTAATGTCTCCCAGAATCAAAGCAAAGTCCCCATAACTGCACAGAGAGCTCTACAAGCTTTGGCATCTTTCAAGTTCCTGGTGTCAGTCCTTGCTCCCCTCACCCCTGGCCTGGCTATTCCCTCCTTCTGGAATGCTCTCCTTCACATAGCTTCCTGGCTCACCCACCCCTGCCCTGCACATCTCGACTCCAACACCAACCTACTCCATCAGCCTGGTTCCAGCCACTGTGTTTGCATTTCACCTCTACTCGCCGCACCTTCACTCCACACAGTACTGCTCTTTCTGACCAGGTCTACCTTGATGGCTTCCATAGCGCTCTGTCTCCTTTGAAGAGAATACATATATTTCCTTCTTGGTTTTATTTTTGTTTTTAATATCTATTGTCTATTGCCTCGCAGAAACCTTATCCACTTGATGTATCCCAAGAAGCTAGAACAGCCGGTCCAGAGAAGGCTTTCAGCATTTGTCTAATAAATGAGCGCACAGCATCCCATACCTGGAAGAGGCCATACAAGCGTACTTAGGAGCAGGAGCTGAAGGTCAGTGAGGTGAGGTTATCTGTGGACTCACCAGAAGTTCAAGGGAAGAGGTTGGATCTGGAGCCTGGCTTATTCCTAGGGCGTCTTCACTGGCAAGTCCCAAGGTGATGTCATTCCTCTCCCATCACCTGCCACAGCCAGCAGGTTGGTGAAGAGCCAGAGAGAACCAACGAGGACAACAAGCTAACTCAAATGCCCAAGAAATCCCCTTCTTTTCTCCTGGGCAAGGATTTGTATGTATGACTCAGCCATTTGTCCTGCTCCTCTAATGACTTCTAAGATGCACAGATCACGGTGATTGCTTCAGACTAATGAGCAACTCCTACACACCAGTCTTCGTTCCTCACCCTCCGATGTTGCAAAGACTGAGAATCTTTGAACATTAAGAGCACACCAGAGTAACATGTGGGCTTGCTTTGAAAAGGGAATCGTGGTTGCGTCTATCACTTAGAACTCAGAACTAGAAACAACTGATTGCTCTGAGGAGAATAAGTCTCCGACGCTTTACTATCACTTTCTGGACTAGTCAGACCAGAGCAGAAGACAAGCAGACTCAGACCACATTTAGGATTCTGAGACCCTCTCTCTCTTTTTTGTCCTGGGAAGGGAACACCATCATCCGAAGGCACACATTTTTAATGCCTCAGGATGATGGGATATTGCTGCCAATTCTGATTCAAAGAAGAAGACTCAGGGTGCTCTGAGCCCCCGCTCTGAGGGGGCTGCTAACAGGCCAGAGTGCACAGCATGCTGCCAACCCAGAGCCTTGAAAGAGTGTGGTTACGGACAAAGCCAAGCCTGTGGCCAGCCCTTCCTCACTAAGAAACAGCCATCAAAGGCTTTCCAGCACCTGATAGATTTGTAAATAAAACAGACTGTACTGCGAAACCAAGATTATACCCAAAAAAAATTAGGGTGCATTAGACAGTCTTCTGGGCACACCAGAAAATCAGCCCCAAGAAGAGCAGGTGAGCTGAGATTTAAAACTGAGGAACAGGCAGAGCACAGAGAGAGGCATGATCAGCCTCCCTCCCTCTTCCCCCCAGAGGCTCCTGAGAGGCCAGTGCACTCCCCGAAGGTGGTTACCTTTGGTGGCGCTCTTCATTGCTTTCACCAACTTGCCCCTTCCAGCTCCAAAGTCAGTCTCTCCAAAGTCGGGGTCATGGTCACTACCCTTGCTGTGGCTGGCAGAGTGCACACACATTCGGGGCACCTTGTCCTAAGTGAGCAAGGCAAGACCGTTAGATTATTCGTGCACTTTGAGCTGAGCAGATCATGTCTGAAGGAGGCTCAGCTACCTTCAGCTCAGATGTGGGCGAGCCTTATGTTTTCCTCTGCAGAACTGGGCAGAAACTCGAATACAAATAGGCAGGGATTCCTGATGCCCAGTGGGCTTGCTGCAGACATCTGGAGTGCAGGGCTAGGTGACGGATGGGCTGGTGGCTAAGCCCCACGTTCCCCCCACACTCCACTCACAGCCAGGCACCGCCAAGACATTGCAGGGCTGTCCACAGAGTGAGCGGAGCAAGAATGAACAGGCTGACAGCGGTCCAATCACAAACTGCAAGGGCTCAATGAAAGGGACCGAGGGGAAGCCCCAAGTAAGCCCGGGTCGGGGGTTGGAGGTCATGGAATGGCTACGGACCATGGCTCCTCCCCAGGTTCAGTCACATGTGTGTCTGTTGGAAGGTAGAGGAAACTTTCACTACAAACATGATGAGGGTTAAAGAAAGAGGTGTCACTGAGCCGATCAAGTCATCTGGCCACTCCAGGTCTCAGCTTAATCATCCCTACAAGGGGAAAATGATGTTGGTTTTATCAGTCTCCCAGGACCAGCTATATATAGGTTAACCTAATGTGAACAGATGTCCCGCTTTTGGTGGGATATTCCCGATTTTAAACAATTTTCCCCATGTCCCGCTGCATTTTAAAAAAGTCCCGATTTTTGGAAAGAATGCACGACAAGCTAGGGAATGGCAGGAGAACGGGAAGGGAATATACTCCCTCTACAGCCTCCCGCAATGGTGTCCCACTTTATCAATGTTAAAATCTGGTCACTTTACTAAAGGAGGAAATAGTATGGAACGGGGTGGGATGGGGTGGGGGGAACATACTTCTAAACAGAGCCCTGTGCCGGGGAGAGAACGCTGTTCTTCAGGGTCTCATCAGGGAATGCAGCTGTAGTCTGGGCACAGATCACTTCTTGGCAGCCCCTTTGAATGAATAGGTATCCCAGGAACTCCCAGTTTGACTTAATAATCAAAGAACAAGCTTTGAGGTTTTGCTTTCACTTAGAAGTCACCAGCAAAATTTATTTAAAATTATATCTCTCACAAAAGGGCTTAAGGAGTTTGCTTTTCACTAGCACAGTGGTTCTCAACCTTCCTAATGCCACAACCCCTTAATACAGTTCCTCATGTTCTGGTGACTCCCCCCCCCCCCCCACTCATAAAATTATTTCCATTTTTCCCCCATAAATGATTTCCATTGCTACTTCATAAGTGTAATTTTGCTACTGTTATGAATTGGGCAACCCCTGTGAAAGGGTCGCGCGATCCCTAGCTTGAGAACCACTGAGAGCAAACCCACAGATATTGGGCTGCCTCCCCGAGGCGTGTTCCTCACCTGGGTCTCAGCAGCAGCAGCAGCAGCTTGGCCCGCCCAGTCTGGCTCATTTGCCACTGTGGTGTCAGCAAACTCAAAGGATGGGCACGTCTGAGGCCTTGGCTCGGCTTCGCTCTGCTTGTGGGAGGGGAGTTTTCCTACAAGGGAATGTACGTGAAGTCACAGACCAGCTTCCAACACCGCTCTACAAGTTGAGGGTGGGTGGGGGGGAAGGCATTTTCAGCATCATGTTTCCATTTTTGATATGGCAGTAAAAGGAAAAAAAACAAACCCTGTGACTAGGAAGATCGTAAGAGGGATGTGGGAGGATCTAAGAAGAGCTAAACCCACTTTGGGGTGCTCCACTCAGTGCCATCAAGTCAGTGCTGACGCACAGTGATGCCCTGGGGGTTCTGAGACAGTACCTGTTTGGGAGTAGAAGCCCAGTCCGTCTCCCATGGGGCTGCTGGTGGTTTCAAAGCGCCGACCACGCAGATCATAGCCAACACATAACCACTACACCACCGGGCTCCATACTCAGACCTTGTCTCTTCCCCAGTGTCCACTTTTAAAAGGAGTCACCAACGGCCACAGAAAAAAGATGTCTTTGGAAGCCAGTGGGTCCCTGGCTCTGGACCACAGTGATATCACCGGTGGACAGGGAGCTTCTGGGAGGGTGGCACAAAGATGACCTCAGTCGACTGACTTCACGTCCCTGCTTTCTTACTTGAACTGAGACTCGAACTTCACAAAACGCATGCAGTGCATAGTAGTGGTGAGATAGGCTAATCACCTCCCTATCCTCTCTTATGAAGCTACTTAAGGCTTGCCTTTTCTACTCAATTTGTTACAATGACAGTTTTTAATCATGGCTTCTGCTCAGCAGCCTGCGCTGCATGGAGGTCACACACACGACTGTTGAGGCATGCAGCACATAATCTATAACTAAGATTGCACCTCTGAATCCCTGGAGCCATGCCATTAATTAACAATACATTTATTTCAAAAATAATATGTGTTCCAGTTTTTTACGGCATAATCTTGAACCAGGGTTGGCAATGAGACATTTGTGGCAATGAGTATTACAGAATGATGGAAGAACTCAGCTCTGGGAACAGCCCGACACTTTTTATTCAAAGATGTTTAATTAAAAGCCTTCTTTTATAATTTCTCAAAAGCCAATACTGTAGTCTCTCCTAGTGGCTCCTTCCCAATAATCAAATCATAATTGAGAACTAGTAATTCAGAGTTCTAGTTCATAAGCTATGTGTGTCGTGAATGCAGGAGAAGCCAAACAAGTTATAAGTTATTTAGTGTTGTGTTATCCTGGGCTTCGATACATATTTCCAATCATTAGGGTACAGTGAAAAAGCTTTGCCCCTTACTCAGTCCCTACCTTTAATCATGAATGCTTGCTTCAACCGACTCTGACAAAGAATGGTCCTTCTCAATGGGAAGGCCTGCTCACTCTACTGAAGTTAATGCACAGCCGACTGCCAGCATATCAAACCCAGTCTTTTACAGTTCACCCTATAAACATATTTGAACAGGACAGGAATATGCTATAAAGCATATTCCTTGTGCAAAGTACAAACGATATTTAGCAAAATTTATCTCGTGGGCCTCAGTTAGTCTATCTTGGTAGTACAGTGTTAAAAGGTAAGATCCTACCATGTGCTTAAGTGCTTTTCTCTTCACCCATTGATATATTTGTACAGTGGTGCTCAAACACACACGTCCTTCATCTGTGTTCCTATGCACCAGTGTAGTTCTGTGGATGATGTTTACTATATGGTTGGCTTTCTGGCTGAGGGCGGGCAGGGATTTTCCTGCACCAGCATTTCCACCAGGCAGAGTTCACTGTCTTGCTCATGTCCTGGTGAGCTGAGCATTCTCCACTTTTGTCAGTGAGGGCATGATTGTTGGTGAGGAAGTGTCTGATTTGAAAAGTAACTGGTAACGTACCTGAAGAGACTGGTTTGGGGAGGCGGCTTTGAAGGGGCCGGACCCCTTTGGTGGTCATGATGGGGTCTGATACAGAAGGAACAATGGTGTTATCTGCAGGACCCTGGCAGTCTGTGGAGGAAGGCACTTCTCGGTTGAGGGTCTGGGCTCTGGTGGGAGAAGCTGTGGCAAGGGCTGGCTGAAGCGACAGGGCGGGCCGAGTGTCCTCCAGGGCATCTGGGTTGCACACATACCGTCCTGTTGAGCGAGTCCCTGAGTCTGGCAGGGGGAAGGTTCCAATCCCACTGTCTAGAGTTCGCATCTGGCAGTTCAATTCTGAGACAGAGGGAACAGAGAGAGAGAGAGAGAGAGAGAGAGAGAGAGAGAGAGAGAGAGTGAGAGGATATCGACCCACAGTAGCTTGGGCATCTGGATCGAGGGCACGTTTTGAAGGAAGAGTTCCTGAAAAGCAAAAATGAAAAGTTTTCCCAAAACAAAAATGAACTACTGGGAAGTCGTATTAAAGGCATCATAAATTCCCAGTGAAGTCAGACATATACTGGAGCACAAATACCTTTCCGATAAGGAAAGAAGACTAGTCCACCACAGGCACCAACCATCCCAGGGAGAAACACCTGGGGATTCTCTTATAGAAAGGGAACATTCTCACAGGTCAAAATTCAGTTCTGCGCCCCTACTCCAATCTGTAAGGAGCCCTGGCAGTAGGCAAGGCATTGGGCTGCTATACACAAGGTCAACAGTTTACACCTCCCTGAGGGGCCTCCAGAAGAAAGCTGAGCACGTAGCCTCCCAAGCCCTGAGTAGCACTTCCACTCCATCCCACAGGGTTGCCATGGGTCTGAAAGCCACCCAGCGATCGTGTTTGCTTGTTTGCGCTGTCAATTGGGTAAAGTTTGCTAACTGAAATAAGATGAGTAGTGCACACAAGTACCACAGTGAAGAAGGGAAAGCCTAACCAGGTGATAGGATGAATTGCAGTTTACAAAACCTCTAACCTCGCAAATGTACCTGAACGGACAAGAAGCGCACCTGCTCTCAAGGGTCTCCCCCAGGGCTACCCCCCAGAAACCTCACCTATCATGTGTGCTTCCACGCACCCCACTGCCATCTCTTGCACCGTGCCCCCCCATGCAGCGACACAACTCAGGTGTTTCCTGTCACTCAAGGGGTCCCACTGTTTCCTATGACAAGTTACACTGGCTTCACAGGGTGTGAGTGGCATAGTCTGCTAATGATGTCACATATCGTCAGAACCAATCTTACTTATAGAGGAGATAGAGTAGTTGAAGAAATCATTAGGTATTTAAAAGCTGACATGGCAAGTCCCTTTTGCCTACTTAATGAGACAGTGGTGAAGATCCTGCTGTTCCCTGCTCCGTGCCACTGGAAGAAACAGCTTTGGTACAGTTTCTATCAACACTATGTGCACCCAGGCTGTGGAACAAGCACAAATCAGTGCTGTGTTGGGCATAGTGGGCATAGTGGGCAGTAGAAGGCCATGCCATCTTTGTGTCCAGAAGCTCAACCACTAGTGTTTTGTTGCTCCTTTAAAAAGCAGTGGTTGGAGTGCGGTCTGTATTAGTAACTAACTGTGTGTGACCCTGCAAAGAACCCTTTCAGGATTGTGGGGTCTCAGGTCCCTTACAGGGTTGCTCTCAAAAGTAAAACATGTGCATTTTTAAAGCCACAGAACTTCACATGATGCCTAGATTACTGTGAAAAGCTAAAACGAAGGAGTGGTGACACATAGCAAGGATACTTTTGTCAATAGACCCTAGTGTATTTATCAGGTGTTAGATATTTCTTAGGTGACTAGTTCATAATTAAGTACTTTTCATATACTATCTCATCTGAGCCTGAGAAATTAGGATCCAAACTCCAGGATCTACCCACCCCTCCCCCTTTCCTCTGAAAACCAGCTTGTTGTAATTGAGGAGTAGGATTCTGAACAATTTCAAATGGTGTTATGGAAACGAGTGGATGGGAAGGGACAAGGCCACGTACTTAGGTCCTCACTGGTTTGCAACATGGCTTGTCAAGAAGTAGGAAGAGGAAATTTCCATTTGAAGAGAGGCTTCAGTCTCTAAAAGAATATTTAGTAGGAAGAGGTGAATTCCCTTTCTCCTGCCTGGTGTCCAACTCCGATGCCATCAGATCCCTGGGACGGGTGATAGACCCAGATATTGGCCATGGTCCACAGGCTGGGTGATGCTCTCTCTCTCCAGGGCCACAAGGTGCACTATCTTAGCCCTTGTTTATTTCAGGACCTCCCCCTGTCAGCTTCACTCCCAAGGAGTCTTAAAGATTATTCTCCATCAACTCGGTCCAGTTTTGAGAGCTGACCAGCTTTCTGCATGGAGAGGCACAGGCAACCTTGTGAAAAGAGGAAGATTGGTCTTCGGACGCACAGTTTGTTTTTCACTTTAGCCTGGATACATAACTGCCTCTTACTGCAGCAGGTTCACATGAATTACACATACACTGAAACACTAAGTTTCACACAAGAACACATTCTTATCAGAACCGCCCAGTTTGGGGTGATGAGAATTGATGATCACGAAATGCAACAGCTGAGTTGTATCAGATGCTGTGTGCCTAGGCCCATCTGTCACGATCATTTACTGTCAGCGTCCTATGTTCTACCCACTCATGAACGAAAGAGTTCTCAACATGGCAATATGTTAGGGTCTTTTTCCCTTCTAGTGAAGTTTGACTGCTTATTAGCTACTAAATATCCTTGGATTTCACAAACAGTTTGCTTGTGGCTATTAGCAAGTTGGCAGCTTGAACAAAGGTCTGGTGATCTGTTGCCATTAAAGACTAAAGCCAAGAAAGCCCATGGTGCAATTCTACTGAACAACATAGGGGACTGCTGTACGCTGGAATTGATTTGACAGCAATAGGATATTGCAGTGTGATGGACAGATTTTATGGCAACTTGATGGATGGTACCTGTGTGGAGGTATCCAATTTGTCAAGCAGCCTGGGGATGCTTTTTAGGGGTGTGGCCCTCTTTTGCCTCTCCCTCTTGTGCCTCACCACCTTCCTGCTTGCCTGGATTGGACATCAAGCTGTGGGGGTGGCAGCCCATGTGGCTTGCTGACTCCTGGGAGCTGTGGCACCCTGCCATGTTCCTGCCAACCTTGGATCCATGCCATTCTGCACCCAATGGGCTATGATCACCCAGCCTCTGCGTCAGTGACCAGCAACTGTGTGAGTCTGAGAGGAAGCCTGCACCGGACTGCTGGCTATCTTGAGACCCAATGCTTTCTGCATACAAAGTTATTTCTTACACAAATATGAGTGTTACTGGTTTGGGTTCTCTAGAAAAGCCATCCAAAGACTCTTATGCGTGGCTGTGGCTTGAGAGGGTGACTTCTTCACAGCACCCAGGGCTCCTCTGGAAGGAAGACATGGAGATCTGCTTCAGAGACATTAGCCTCCCAGACCCCAAGCAGCACAGTTCTGCTCTGACCTGCAGGAGATGGGCTGGCTGACTTAGGTGGGCTCACTATAGCTACCAGGAGTTCACTGTTCCTTGTGGAGCCTCACTTTCAGTCATCACAAAAACCCTGTAAGGGCAGGTCTGCTGTGGATATGTTATGAATGTACCCACAGTGGGTTTAAAGGGGCTAATTAACTTGCTCATGTCAAATTCTATAACTAAAGGACCTATATTTGAATCCAGGATAGAAAACTTCAAAGACCATGCCCTTAGCATCAACTTATACCGACTTCCATCTCCCCTCCCCCACCACCAAAAAAAGAAAGCTAAATTTCTTCAGTGAGATCTGCTCAGGGTTCACCACAGAGCAGTTATGTGAGCAGGCTCCTGGCATGGTAGTGCTCCAGTTCCCCTCCTGGGGTTGGTGCTGAATGCTGAGTTCTAGTTGGGTTCCTGCTTTAAGAGATTCTGTGGTTGGGGGTCTACAGTCCAAGTCCCTGTCCCTTCTATGCGGTTGATGCCAACCACAATTGCTTAGCACTGTTCCTGTTCATTTGCTTGGATTGGCTTCTTAGCTTTCCACACCTGTGTTATTCTGGGGTTTATGTGGTCTCCCAGGCTTGGTGATGCCACCACTCCCAAGGACAAAGCTTCTCTGACATTGTTTAAAAAGACACTCTCCCTGCACCCTCCTGGGTTCAGAACACTGAGTCCAGTCCTTTGAAATGGAGACATTAGACAAAGTGAGTTTCTTAGTTCCTCTCAGTGATCAGTTGGCACTAGCCTCAGACACCAAAGGCTGTGTGCTGGGGTAGGTGCAGGAAAGAGAACAGAGAAGGAGCCTGGGGCAGGATAAATGGGCAGAGCAGCTTAAGTACATCTGGTGTCCTCTGAGAACACCAGTATTTCAGGTTTCATCCCCTGGAGTTATGTTCCTTTCCCTTTTGCACACGCTATGACCACACTGGAACCTATGAAATAGGCCTTTCCGTACATGGGAGGTTTGTGTGCACTGAAATTAAGTTCAAAAACCACATCCGTACTGATCATGAAGGGCTCACTTCTAAGTACCTAAGAAATGAGGTGTGGACAGCCATGGGCTCACACACCATACAACAAGCTTCACCTCCAAGCAAATTCCTTTCGAATGCTTACAGCTTCGGAAATTAGAATGCATATTGAAAATGCCAACACCACCTTTGTGGAGCTTCTTCAAGGCTCTGATAGTTTTGTGCAGATCACAAGAATATTTTAACCTGAAAAAAAAAAGTCAAGATATTGTGCTTTTGGAGTATGTGTCCCCCCCCCCCCCACTCTCTGGGAAGGACAAAGATTCATGATGTACTTAAATAGTGGGGCCAAAATTCAATGGGGTGAGCTTGAATTGCATCTGGAAGGAGTTGACTGCTAATTCAGATGACAGAAGGGCATTGCTATAGAGTTCCAGGGGGTGGGCCCTATATAGACTACCTGGTTATTCACCAAGGGCACCAATTACATCTCTTGACTCTGGGAGACGCACTTATTCATTCCTATTGTCCCATGCACCATCTCTCTCTACATTTTAAGGTAAGTTCTCTCTTTTTTTGTACCCCCACCTACCGCCAGACATTTCAGGAGAAGACTTACAGCAATGCTTCCCAGTCCTTTCAAACGCTTGTCACAATGGTGAACAAATGATTGATGTCTCACTGGGACAATATTGGCCACCTGAGAACTGGCCAAGTACCATCTGGAACCCACTTTGGGCACACAGCAGCCAAATGGTGGGAAACTTACTTATGATGAACTCAGTGGCAGGAGACCTTAAGACATTCCTTCAGTCTGTGGCATACACAGATATGGATGCATTTTTGGTCTCTTAAAAATCAACATGAACATTTCTGTAAGGTCATTCATTTTATCTACAGGGTGGGGGTGGGGGTGGGATGGGCAAAGGGTAGGGAAGAAGAATGCCATGATATCTTGAGTTGAGATTATCATCTGCCATCAATGTTTGGAGAAAGTATATAGTTACTATGCCAACGAGGCAGATGAACAACCAGGAAATGTAGTCACTGAGTGTGATGTTCTGCATCAGATGGTGGCAGGGAAGAAATTTGGGGGCATTTTCCATGGAGCATATTTTAAATGTTTACTTTGGGTAAGAGATATAAAATTTGAGTTTAGTCTCACTCTTCCTTGCTCCCAGCTGCCTTGGTGGTTGACCTCAGTTTCATCTGAAAGTTAGATCATTTCTTCACATTGGAGGCAGTGATGGTATGCTGGTAGAATTCTTGCCCTCCCTATGGGAGATCAAGGTCCAATAGCTGGTTAAGTCCTCTTAAAAGAAGTTGCCATATGCTTGTCAGCAGTAGCTTGTGTGATTTACTGTGATGCCACACAGCTCCCAGCAGAGTTTCCAGTCTGGAAAGACCTGGTGACCAACTTTGAAAACCAGCCATCGAAAACCCTCTGGTCACAACTATGACCGGTTAAGCATGGGTTACATAAAGGCCAACTCAATAGCAGCTAACAGCATCTTCACCCCAAGAGAACTTTGAGGCTTTGAAGACTAGTAGCATGTTCTGTGATACATAGAGCACAATGCCTGGAGAAGGTACACATACTTGTTACTGAGAAAAAGGAGGCAACTTTCAAACTAAGTACCATTCGATGGTGTGACAGTGAAGGTTTTGGGTCAGTCTGTCTGGGCCAGGATTCTCAGTGATTTGGCAGTTACACCTAGTAACCCCCATGATCTTGGGGTTGTGAAATGCTTCCAATGTAAATTGGCACTGTGTTCAAGATTGCATTCTTTTTTCTGTGTTCTAGATCCTGCATGGGGCTTATCATCTGACCTCTGGTTCTTTAGACTTGAGCCAGTTGCCTGCTGATTCTGGGAATCATCAGCAAGTTGCCAGCTTACCTGATGATCTTAGATTCACTTACCTCTGCATCCAGAAGTCTGCTGTCTACCCTGCCAATCTTGGGCTGCTCAGTCCTTGCAGATACATGAGTCAGGAGAAATCTCCAGCCTGAACATCTGACCCACAGACCTGGAACCTGCCCTATAACTGCACGAGCTACTTTATTCTATAGATATAAACCTCTTTGTATATATCCACATGTCAGTTTTACTGGTTTTGCTTCTCACAAAAAGTCATTCTAAGACAGATGTGAAGCCCCCTATACTGCTAGAAGAATGAAGACGTGCCAAGAATGGCAAGAATGGCCAGACTTCACTGGGAGACCCGGGAGAGGGGCATCCTGTTTTTGTAAAGGAGAAGGTCGGCAAAAAAGGGGACGACGCTTGATGAGGCAGATCGAGTGGCTACAACAATCACAAGGATCATGCAGGGGCAGGCAGCATTTCATTCGGTTGGACACAGGGTTGCTATGAAGGGAAACGGACTCAACAGCACCAAGCAGCAAGCCTCCTGACATGGACATGGATTTCATGCATCTTCCCAGTACTCCTCAAGGATGGCCCACGTACAGCCTTTTTTTTCCAGAGTATGGTGGTTACATGCACTAGATGGAGAGGACACCTTGCAGGGCTCCCAACCATTTTCAATTGCCAGTGTGTAGGATTTAATGAATGAAAGAGCAGATGCAGAAACAGCTTCAATCTTCAGAAAATTATCCCTCTGACTACATGGAATGGGAACCACGCTTTTTGAAATGTGAATCGGCTTTCTTTTGTTCTGACCCCAGCATCTATTGGAAAGAGCTGACTTTCTTCTCTTTAGCTATTCTTCACAGTCAGCTCAACGTTATTAATTCAGATGACCGGAGGGATAAAATCATCCTGAATTTCTGAATACTTTAAAGTCTGATTTCTTCATATTTGAAAGTATTAGGAACACGGATCTGTGAGCACAACAAGGGATGGCCAGTTGGATGGCTCTGGAGCTGGCTCTCTAGTCCCTGCCCCTGCCCCTTAGTGTGACTGGGCCACAAGGATCAGAGTGACAGCACTACAATGCCCCTCATGCCCAGGACCTGGAGATGAGAAGAGGTCATGTGGCTGAGGGCAGGTATTCCTCGAAACCAGCACCCTTGTGAAAATAAAATAAATAAAATAAAGTGTTTGTGAAAATAAAGTCTTTCCTCACTCAAGTTCTGCAGGAGCATTTGCAGTGGGTCAAGGGGATTGCTCATGGATTTTTCATTTACATTCAGACAAAACCATGAACCGCTCATGTATAAGATAATTTCTCCTCTGAAATGGGTTGGCTATGCTTCTTCCAAACTTATTTACACTGTTCCGTCACATAGCAACACTATCTTTATAAATTGTTGTAGAGGGAAAGTTTATTTCCAGCACAATCTCAGTGAGTACAAATTTCCAAGGTAGTGAGATGTGAATTACCAGGATCATGGGTTATTTGAGAAATGAAAGCCATTAAATAACTTGTTCCCACTCTTCTTGTTTATAGATTATAGTTTCTCAACTTATTTTCTTCTGCAGATTCCATTTCATATTAATTTTTCTAAGTGAAAGTGTTCTGCATAATTGACTTTTAAGTTCAAAAACACAATGCATGTTCAGAATGATGAAGTAAAAAAGAGCCTGGCTTCACTGTTGGATAAGCTGTGTTTAAAGACCTGCTTGGCTACCTGCCACTGTGACCTCATGCAGTAACAGGCCATTTTCAGTACGCTTGGCAGAGTGCCTACAATGAAGTTGATATTCAGTTGGAAATGGTGAGGTGGGGGCTCTTGTAAGTAGTCGCAGAGAGGCAAAGGCCCCTGTAGGTATAACAGACTCATGCTCTGAGGGAGTTCAGCAAACCAAACTCTTTCTTACTGTTGTACTGCAGCATCCAGTTTGTCATTGTTATTGTAGCTAGGTGTTGCTTTCTTTGGATCCGGAGGGTCACGGCTGATGTATGACAAAGCAAAATGCTTCCACTCCTATACTCAACTCACAATTGTTACGATGTTTGAACCCACTGTGGAAGCCACCGGGTTGATCCATCTCACATGTTCGTTTTGGTTTGTCAAGCTTATAAACCTTCTTTAGGACCTGGTCTATCCTTTGAACATAATAACATGTTCAAAGTACATGAGACAAAATCAAGTCAACCTCACTTTTTTTTTCTTTTTTTAAAATTTTTTTAAATTAAAAAAAAATTTTATTGGGGGCTTTTACAGCTACTACAACATTCAGTACATCATTTGTATCAAGCACATTTGCACACATGTTTCCACATACATTTCCCAACATTTACGACTTGAGCCCTTGAAACAAGCTCCTCTTAAAAAAAAAAACAAAAAACTCCCCTTTCCCCTCCCCCCCTTTTTTTTAATGAATCATTTTATTGGGGGGCCTCTACAACTCCCATCACAATCCCTAACAATATCAGTTGTGTGCAGGCCACTTTTACACACCCATTGCAACCTCACTTTTAAGGAGCATTCTCATTGAACTTCTTCCAAACCAATGTTCTTTCTTCTGGCACTCCATGATATAGTTAATATTTTACACCAACACCATAATTCCAATTCTCAATTGTGTCCCTATTTTATATGCATACATGGCCACTGAAAAGACCATGGCTTGGGTCAAGCTCACCTTAGGTCTCAAAGCAACATCTTAGTTGTTTTTTTCCCCACCCACCAGAAACATCTTTTTTGTTGTTTTGTTTTATTGTGGAGTGGGGGGGGGGAGCATCACTGCTCTCTGGTGGTGGGAGTAGGAGGCCCAGCCCCACTGCTGGAATTGAACCTCCGTCCCAGTGGGCCGCAGTCCCGCGCACAACCACTATGCCACCGGGGCTCAGCCCAAGACTAACTTTTTATGGGAGTGGAAAAACTTCACCTTTTTCCCAAGGAGCAGCTGATGGGTTTGACCTTGCTGACCTTGCAGTTAGCAATCCAATGTGTAAGCCACTACTCCACCAGGGTTCCCACCATTTCTCTGGGCATAAATTAATCCAAAGCACTAATGAGCAGCCACTGAACAAGAAGTAGAGTACTGGCTCTCTGTTCTTCCTTTTGAGATAGGCAGCCACATCCTAGAGACATGATGTTGAAAGTTGGAATAAAAAGATTTGGCCAAATCAGGTGCCTAGTCACCAGGGCTGCTTTCAACTCTGGAAAAGTGGACATTGTTGCCATCAGTGACCCTTTCATTGACCTAAACTACATGGTAAACATGTTCCAGTATGATTACCCCCATGACAAGTTCAATAGCACCGTCTAGTCTGAGAATGCGAAGCTATCATCAATGGGAAGTCCATTTCCTTGTTCCAGGAGTGAGATCCCATCAATATCAAGTGGGATAAGGCTGTTACCTGGTATGACAGAAAGTCCACTAGAGAAGGCTGGGTGGGGATCACTTGAAGGGAGGTGCCAGAGGATGATCATCTCTGCCCCTTCTACTGATTCCCCCATGTTTGTGATTGGCATGAACCATGAGAAGCATGACAAATTCCTCAAGATTGTCAGCAATGCCTTCTGTACCAACTGCTTGGCAACCCTGGTCAAGGTCATCCATGACAACTTTGGCATTGTAGAGGGACTCATGACCACAGTTCACGCCATCACTACCACTCAGAAAACTGGACAGGCCCTCATGGAAACTCTGGCTTGAAAGTTTCATGGGGCTTCCCAGAACATCATCCTTTCATCTACTGGTGCTACCACCGCTATGGGCAAGATTATCCAGAGCTGAATGGGAAACTCACTGGGATGGCCTTCCATGTCCCCATCCCCAGTGTGTCAGTCATAGGTCTTGCATGCCATTGGAAGAAAGCTGCCAAGTATGATGACATCAAGAAGGTGGTCCCCTATGGACATTCTGGGCTACAGTGAGGACAAGGTTGTCTCCTGTGACTTCAGCAGTAACAGCCACTCTTCCACTTTTGATGCTGGGGCTGGCATTGCCCTCAACGAGCACTTTGCCAAGCTCATTTCCTGGTATGATGATGAAATTGGCAACAGCGTGGTGGGCCTTACGTCTACATGGCCTCCAAGGACTAAGATACTCCCTGCCCTTTGATCACCAGTCTCAACACTAGAGGAAGAGAGAAGTCCTCAACTGCTGGGGAGTCTTTGCCCCAAGACTCAGGGAAAATGACATCAACTCAAGTGTACATCAGGCCCTCTGAAGAAGGTGAGGGGCTTAGAGAGCCCAACCTTGTCAAGTACCAGCAATGAAATACACTGCACCCAGCCCCTCCATAACCCCCTCACCACCCAAAGTAGAGTACTAAAATTTAGTTGATGACTGCCTCATATGTAGGAAGACTGGAGTCCTACATTACTCAAAGAAATGCATTTTAGAGATGGTACTTTGAAAGCTGCCCTTTAAAGGTTTAAACCATACTTATTTGGCTTGCTGCCCCCTTTTCAGAAATAAAACTACTTGGCAACCCCATTAAGGAGAAACTTTTGTACTATAGGCCATAATGCAGAATGCAGGGTAGTATCTGTTTCTGCAGCCTTCCTGGATCATTCTGGCCTCCTGGATCATTCTGGTCTCCTGGACCATCTGGCCTCCTAAGGGGGCCCAGTTTGGGAAATGCTGGGCTGAACAATGCTTTACAGATGCTTTCTTGATCACAGATCTATTACGATAACAAGGAAAATTTTAAAATATGGGAACCATGATTTTTAGTTAGGAAAGGTATCTACCTGGAAAGTTTATACTTGGCACTGTGTCATGATTTACCTTGTCTGTGGGTTCAAACCAACTCCTTTGGTCACTGCAAGTCTTTCCTCTGTAACTCTCATGACACCTAGGAATGCAACTTTGGATCTAAATGGTATTTTAAATGGTATTTGGGATCTAAATGATATTCTATTTTTAGAACTTCATTTCTTTAGAAAATATTCAGCAAAACATGCAATGGGGTCCCAACACAATTCACAAGTGAGAGTGATTTGTAGGTATTTCATATTCACTTCACATTCTTAAAGGCCACACTTCTCTTAATGTAAATGGTCATGTAAATAAATCTTTGCATAAGTTTACATGTTGCTTTGGCAGCAAACACTACCTCCAGATGGGGGAACAGATCTCTTTATTTACACATCCTTCTTTTCATCTGTATTGCGAAAACAAGCTAAAAAATATTAAGTCTGTTTCCAAACCCCCATCAATTAAATGTAGGCTATGCATTTTAAGGTTCCCCTGCAGTTTTATCAAAAGAATCAAACAATGACATCACTTATTCAAACAACTCCCAGGGTACCGTTTGGGAGTGGCATTAAGGGTAAATTTAGTTTCGTGGGTTTGGAATGTGTCAGAACACTCAGCTACAAAGCACAAACTCGACTTCTGCTTCGTGGGAGTTGAAAGAATATGTGGGAAAGGTAGACTTGCTTTCCAATCATTGTGCCTTCTTTGCTATAAGGACAGATGGTGACATGGGGGGGGGGCGGTATCCAGTGTTGTGCTAAAGGGGTAGTGACTGTGAGGAAAAAAGGTAGGGAAATAGTGTTAGGAAAATGAGAAACAAGGACAAAATAAAGATGGCAGACAAGTAATTCAAGCCAATTAGAATATGCTACCTCAGGCTGGGCTGGTTTCTAGTGACCCAACATGTGGGAGGACCTGATGGAAGGAATTGACGACGGCCAGAATAAAGAACAAGGTTAAAAGTATGGTCCAGATGCCCTTGTTGACTGTAAGTTCATCAAACTTGTTCTTGAATTTATATAAATTACAGAAAGTGGGCTGAGCCCTGGTGGCGTAGTGGTTGTGCGCGGACTGCGGCCCACTGGGATGGAGGTTCAATTCCAGCAGTGGGGCTGGGCCTCCTACTCCCACCACCGGAGAGCAGTAATGCCCCCCCCCAAAAAAAATTACAGAAAGCATGGCCCCTAGTAAAAATTCTGCATGTTTGCTCTAAGATGTGCTCCTGTGAGGCACCGCTACTCCGAGATCTGTTTTGGAAGTTTTCTCTTCTAGATTAAGGTCCAAGCTCATGAAAGTACAATATGGAACCTTCCCAACTTCACAGAATGCAATGATTTGCAATTTGATAATTTTTCTCCCAAGGCATTAAGTCTTGTCTTTTGACATTTCTATTATCTAATGAAACCCAAAATAAAACAACAACAACAACATACTCCCAACTTGTTTTCATCAGGAAAATCTTCATGATAGCAGTTACAAAAATGTACTATTACAATGGTCAGCTTTTCTCTTTTTTGTTCCCTGTTACCCTTGCATATTCTCTATTCACACCCAAATTATTCTAACCTCAACGATTTCTCTTCCAGTCTAATTTAGTTATCTGTTCCTATTGCCTTCTAATTCACGTTTGGTCTGGCACTTATGAAAGGCATTTTAATGGTCTCAACAAATGATGTTTACTGATTCTCCTGTGTTCACAGGCTCATTACATTCTCAAATCACATTTCTAAATTAGTAAGTTATAATTTCCCCTTAGAGAAGGTACAGCCTATCCATCCTAAAAGGTTATACTTGTTTCTGTTGAATGATCTACTTTCTTGTGTAGATTTACGATGTCTCTATCTGTCCTGCCAAGATGAAGTGAAAAGTTCAACAATTAATTGGTGAATCTGAAAGGCACAGATGGTGATTATGGATAATTCTGTCTAAGTCTATTTTACTCCCTACCAGGCTAGCTAAATTATATAGACAACACATCTACTCTCTACTTCATTGGCCTGGAATAATATCTGCTTTGATAGACACGTGAGAGCAAGACAGAAAAAAAAAAATGGAGGTCAGGATCTGAAGGGATTCGTAACAGTTTAATTTGCCAATAAACATTAAAAAACGGAGACACATGGAGTTTAATCCTATCAATTTAGCAACTAATGAAAGTGTTATTGAAGATATTTACAGAAGCAATGGAGCTAAAACATTTTATGTATTAACTAATATGATTACATTAAAAATTTAAATTTAGATATTTTCAAATTACAAGTGTCTTCAGTTAGCTTATATGCCTATAACTACTATTATTTAATGAATCACAGAAAGAGATGAGAGAACATATCTCATTATTTGTATATCTTTCTTCTCATTAGTATGGCTAAAACAAGCCAAAAAAGTGTGTGGGAGGGCAGTTTCTGTATTTGGGCAGTATTTGTTATTTTTCAAAAGTCTAAAAGCAGGAAGCCCTATCTGTGTACTTTTAAGCTTATATATATTTAAAATGCTTACATTAACATACCTTACTTTTTGGTAAGGGTTTGAATTGTTATAAGGTAATCTATAGTTCTCTGGAGGTATAATGGTTATGAGTCAGGCTACCCAAAGGTCAGCAGTTCAAAACTACCAGCTGTTGTGCAGAGGAGAAAGACGTTTCTTGAGAAAGAGGCTTCTTGCTCCCAGAAAAACCGAGTTTCAGAAACCCACAGAGGCAGTTTTAACCAGTCTTTATAAGGTTTTTTTTTTTTGAGTGAAAATGACTCAATGGAAGTGAAGTTCATGTTTTTGTTTTTGAGTGAAAATAATCTGTATGTTTTCAATAATCTTCTCTGTGATGTGGATACTTTTGAAATGTAGATGAAGAAAAGTTGAAGTTGAGTTGAGCCCTTCTCTCTAATTCAGCCAGTACCTTTCACTCGCCAGTAGTCTCTGGTTGTTTCCACAGGAAGCTAATAAGTAATGAACCCCAACAGACCAGAGAGCAGGAATATGGACAGCTATACATACATACATACATACACACATATACATGTACACACATATGTATATGAAAGGCTAACGCTTATAAAACTTGCCAAAATACCATAAATAAGTAAAAATTTTAAGTACATTTGTGTGTCCATTGTGTGCGCAAGGAGGCTCCAAAAATGTGCTGGAAAAATGCCATCATCTTTTAATTCCATTTTTCGTATATGTAAGTATATATAAAGAGGCTTCAAATAGCGGTGAAAAAAATCCATCATCATTTAATTCCATTTTCCCACAAATGTGAAGCTCCCTTCATATGTATTTATGAGTATGGTATAGAGTGTGCACACATATAATATACAAACGATCCTGTAGGGAGTAAGTGGTTCGTGAATAACTGTTACCTAAAGGCTGGATGTTTGAACCTATCCAAACCTGGTAAGCTCTTCCAGAGGGATTATAGCAAAAGAAAACAAATGCACACCTCTGTGGGGGACTTTTACTCGACAGCACAGAGAGTGCTGACAAGTGGTGACAGACTTGATATGAGCTGACAACGCATGTGAGGACGCACCGTAACACACACACACACACACACACACGCATTGACTTTTCAGTCACTGGATGATAGAAGGTACAGAAACGGATCTCTGGATCCTGGGAGACAAATGAGATGAGCCCTATAAATGTTGCAGCTAACTGCCTGGATCCATACTGTAGGGAACACACATAGAAAGCTCATTGGCGGTTGTGCTGAATTGAAGAGAAACACATAGCCTGAAAGGGGTGGGGGTGGGGCTGGGGCTTGGGCAGCTAGAATTGCCAGGGCAATGACTCCTGCTGATGTAATGGTTACTCACTGGGTGGCAATCTAAAAGTTGAAAAGCAACAGCCGCTCTTTGGGAGACTGCAGGGCTTTCGAGCCAGCCTGAGAAACTTATTGGGCAGTCTACTCTGTCTGATAGGGTGCCAATGAATCGCCTCCGACCTTCTCTATGCCAGTGAGCTTTGTTTTGGTTTGGTTTGGTTCTGGAAAGGAGGGAGTGGCAGTGCAGAGGCACCCTACAGTAGGGTGTAAGTTATGAGGTCAGAGAAACAAGCACTCTTAAATCGTAGGTTGAACAATTTCTGGGGCTCAGAAAAGGCGGAAAGCAGTCTATTTTTTCTACCACCCAAGTGAGAGGATAGACCCAAGGTAAAGGTTCCAGAAAATTCGATCTTTATAGTAATGCTAAGTAATACCCAGAATAAAGGCTTCCCTAGACTTGTCAAGCCAAACTAGGAGCAGAAACCTTGAAACAACTAAAACTCAAAGAACAAATCTGAAACAAACTTAAATGCATCCAAGAAGTACAGTCCAAGAATACTTATAAGAGTAAAACAAAATTCTACACTCAATAATGCAATATTCAAAATCTTTGTCATCCAGCAAAAATTACTGATATGCAACAAAGAAATATGATTCATATTTGAAAGAAAGGGGAATCAACATAAATAGATATAGAAATAGGATAAAGAAAAAGGTCTAAAATATGTCATATATATTACATATGCATAAAAATAAAGGACTGTTATATCCTAAATAAAAAATACAATAATTGAAATAATACCAAAGGGAAAAACTATAATTTAAAATGAAAAGTATACTGTATCAGATTAATAGCAGATTAAAGTTAGAAAAAATCCATGAATATGAAGGTATAAACATATACATCATCAACATTAAAAATTGAAAGATGTGAAAATAGAGCACCAGTAAGCAGTAAACAGTGTATAATTTAAGTATGAATCACTTGCATTCTAGAGAGAAAGACAAAAGAGAACAGAGAAGGAAAAAATACATGAAAAAATAATGATAAAAAATCATCACATTTGAAGAATCTAAGCTACTCAATGAGCCTATCAATGAGCCCTACTAGGGTGGAAATGCCACCCTGGAGTTAACATAGTCTAATTGTTGAACCAATGATACAGACAAAATCTTAAAAGCAACAAGAAAAAATTATTACAGAACAGCAAAGATGACATCAATGCCAGGATTCTTGTCAGAAATCAAATAATCTACAAGAACGTGGAATGACAATGTTGACTTGAACATGAGTTGTATATGATTTATGGGAAAGAAGACAATATATGTTAATGAAAAGAGTTGTATATACTGGAAATGGTGAAGAAAACAAGTCTCACCACTGAACTCATACTATATAAAAATTAATGCATAGTACTAAACATAGATGCCAAACTTATCAAAGAGAAAGCTTTCAATATGGCCTCAATTACTCAATTAAGGAACACACATATAAAAAAAGCTAAAGAAAATAATGAACCAGGCATGAACAAAGATTTTTAAAATGGTTTCCAAAGACATTGTTAAGAAAATAAAAAGGAAAAGAATTATTGAGAGAAAATTGCAAGAAATATATATTTTCCAATTATTTTATTTAGTAAGAAACTTAATGCCAATAGTAAATAGTAACTCAGATTAAATGATAACTTAATAAAACAACCAGCTCAACCAATATAAAACTGAACAAGATAAGGAGTATCTCACTAGAAACACATATGGGTGCTATTCAACATCATCATTATCCACTGTTGTCCAGTGAAGAGCATCTTATGGTGATACTAAAGGACAGGATAGCACTGCCCCGAAAGGATTTCTAACACTGTAATCTCTGTGTGAGATTACATGGGATTGGCATGGGAGCTTGAACTGGTAAGGAAGGGGCTTCAGACATCACCAGGAGGCAAGATGGAGATTCTTCTTTGTTCCTATGGTTGACACTATTCTTAGTCCCTTCATCTTTTCAATAATCTTAAGAACGATCTATTACTATGCTTTCACAACGGAGGAAAACAAAGCTCGGGGAGTGAACTTGGTCACTTGACCTTGTGCCAGTTTGACTCATAGACTTTGTTTCTCTCTCTCCACCCATAAATCTGCCTCTTGGTAGGGTTGAAGACCCATTATCAGATAGCAAGTCAGCGACTTCCTAGGTTTGGGATTTCTCTAGTGTAGCTGGAGCTCTGATACTGTAGTAGTTCTGGGTTGGGCTGCGATCCCCATGGTTGAAAATTCAAAACCACCAGCATCTGTGAGGGAGAAAGGATTAGCTTTCTACTTTTGTAAAACAGTTATATTTTCAACCCCACCACCCCGGGGACCTCTGAGTCAGAATTCACTCAATGGTAGTGAGAGACATCTCTAGTTTAGAAGGCGGAAGAGACCTGAATTTCCTGACACATTTCTTTTAGGAGCAAAGCTGCAAAATTGTCGTGTTATGAAAAGTCTATAATAGCTTAGTGCAAGTTCACTTCAGCTTCTCTCCACATCATGTAGAAGCCTTGATAGAACGGTGGTTAGCCACTGGACTGCTAACTGAAAGGTTGGTAGCTCAAACTCAACTCTCCATGGGAGAATATCTGTTTTTGTAAAATTTATAAACTTCCCGGGGAAACCCCATGGGACAGTTCTACTTTGTCCTATAGGGTCTCTATGAGTTGGAAGTGACTCCACAGCAGCAGACCTCGACCTCATATTTCTACAGCATAACGTTAACTGATTGCTTAAGCACTCTGTTGCCTTTTCTCATCAATCTCCATTTTACATATGATGTAATTGAGGTTTAATGAAGTTTATACATTTACTCATTCATATAAGGAGAGCAAGCATTCAGCATGGATCATCTCAATAATAATTTTAAAAGTCCTTAACATGGAACAAAAAGCAACATCATGGTAAATGTGCTAAAGGCTGAAGTTGTCAAATATTTCATTATATTTGGATCTATAATCAATGTCCTTAGATGTATCAGTCAAGAAAACAAGCAACATACTGCACAGGGTAAATCTGTTGCAAAAATCCTCTTTCACATGATAAAAAGCAAAGATATCATTTTGAGAACTAAGGTACATTTGTCCCCAAGTCTGGCCTTTTCCCCCCAGTCTGTATGTGAAGACAGAAGAATAAATAGGAAAGGCCACAGAAGAATTGCTATAAATTATGATTCTGGTAAAAAGCACTGAATATAGGCTGAATTGGTAGAATAATGAATACATTTGCTTTGAAGAAGCACAGCAAGGATATTCCATAAAAGCAAGGACAGTGAAACTTCAGGTACTTTAGTCCCTCCCTAAAAGGAAGGCCCAGTCCCTGGAAAAGGTTATCACATTTAGTAGAAGGTCAAAGAAGAGTGTCATAGCATGGACAGACCCAGTTGCTGTAACAGTGCGCTTGAGCTTAGATTTAATTGTGATGACTAAGCCTTGTTTTCTGTTGCACATGGGGTAACTATAAGTTGGAACTGTTTTGATGGCAACCAATGAAGTTGTCAAGGATTCTGTCTTGGTGGGATCCGCAATCAATATTCGTGGAAGGAGCAGACAAGAAGTCAAATGGAAAATCTGGGAAATCTGCTCAAAATACTATGACCTGCCAAAAGAACAAACAAATCTGTCCCGGAAGAAGTATAGCCAGAATGTTCCTTTAGCAGAAATAATTGTAAGACTATCTTACGCACTTTGGACATGTTAACCACTGGAAGAGGACACCATTCTTGGTAGAGTAGAGGGGCAGTAAAAAAGAGAAAGGCCTGGTTCAACAGTGTCTACAACAATAGGCCCAAAGATAAGAGCAATTATGAGGATGGTTCAGGACAAGGCCATGTTTCACAAGATTGCCGTGAGTCAGAATAACTTGATGTCACCTAATAGATAATGATACAATAGGAAAGCTAACAGCTGGTTTGAAGTCTACATCAACCTCAAAGCTCATAAACTTGTTTGCTATATGGTTAGAGTGTCTTATCTTGTAATTCACTTTACTAAACCCTTTAATTCAATAAGGATGTTCTTGGTGAAGGTTACATGCTAAATAGTAAGGAACGATAGTAGTTTACAGTTTCTGTGTTAGTCCGGGTAGACTAGAGAAACAAATTCATAAACACGCATGTAAATATAAGGGAAAGATTTATATACAACAAGAATGGAACATTGAGAAAGCATCCCAACCCAGTCCAGTCCAAGGTCATAAGTTTGATATTAGTCGGATACTAGTCTATAAGTCTCCTTCCAACTCATGAAGCATGTGCATGACACTAGAATGATCACAGGCCAGTAGATGCAAAGTCTTGTGTGTCCGGTGGCAGGAGAAGTAGTAGAAGCATCCTGGAGTTGGCAGGGGCCTCCCCATAGTTCCTTGTTTCTAGGGCTCATGGTCCATCAGCAGTATCCAGTGGTGGAAAAAACATCTCAGTGCTGGCAGGGATCTCTTTGTTTTTGGTTTTTTTTTTTTTTTTGGCTTCAGAGGTCTGGTTCCATGAGGATAAGCCCATGTGGCTTCTCCTCTGGCTCTTCAGTTCCTCTCATGCTGCCAACTTGTCTTGTCAGACCAGCGTCTCCAAACGACTGAGTTTATAGTCTTTCACCTTCATGGGGGAAATACCGCGAGATTTCCCAGAATTCTCAGAGAAAGTCATGCTCACACAGAGGTCTCATTGGCTATCTCCAGATTCACAGGCTAGACTCTACTCCTACATTCCCAGTGCTGAAACTGACATATAGAATAGTGACTCACAGTTTCAGATTAGAGAGAAATTTGGGGTCAACCTAATCTAGGAGAGCTTGGCCTCTTTTACCCTTGGTTGTTTCTTCCCTCACATAGCTTTACTTTCAGCTGAGTCGGGAGTCAACTATATACCCATGTCTAGAGGGAGAAATAAGCTCTTAAGTGATTCTCTCCATATATACAACCACCTCCTCCCTGGAAAATTAGTGGGGGGGGGAGAGGGAGTCACAAACTCACTCCTGAAATAATCCATGTTCCCATATATGATAGTTAGATGGCTTTATGTTAATTTAAAATTATGTAGAAGTGTAGGAGTGGTATCCAACATGTCAATCAGGTCAGTCTGATGATGCCTCCTTGTGGCTGTGGCCTTATTGAGGGACCTCCCCTTCTTTCTGCCTTTCACTTGCTCCTGGATGGCCAACTTGAAAGCTGTCGGAACCTGGCTATGTTTCTACCAACCTGGGTTCCACAGGACACTTCACCCATTGACCTGTGATCTTCCTGTAGTTTAGGTCACTGTTTGTGGCTGTGTGAGTCTGCAGAGGTACTTATGGACTAGTATTGAGTTGGTCTAGGCTAGGATGTTTTCTGGATATACAATTATTTCTTGATATAAAACTCTACTGTTTACATAAACAAGTGTCATTGGATTTTCTTCTCTAGCCAACAATGGCTAAAGTACCATGATCAGCCCAGGCCTGGATTCTTAGTCAATCAGTGGTAAGGAATATGACTATGATTATCTTCATCAGGCTTTACCCCAACAATGCAAATGAAACACCATGATGTCCAATGTCTCCCTTCACCCACTTGTGTAAGATATGACAAAATAATAATAATTTATAAATTATCATGGGTTCATGAGGGAGGGGGGTGGGGAGGTAGAGGAAAAAATGAGAAGCTGATACCAAGGACCCAAGTAGAAAGCAAGTGTTTTGAGAATGATGATGGCAACAAATGTACAAATATGCTTGACACAATGGATGGATATGGATTGTGAATAGATTGTAGGAGCCCCCAATAAAATGACAAAAATGTATATATCATGACACCAAGCAGAATGTCAGTTCTAAACATTCTTATTTTTTCATTTGCGTTTCACAGCAACACTGTCACTCAGAGATTATCTTCATTTTACAGATGATATAATAAACACAGAGTCTACATCTTTTAAACACACAATTACATAGACAAGAGTAGGTATTAAAAAACAGGTCTTTCAAGGTCGAGTGCAGGGCTCTCTCTGCTTTACAACTACCACAACTATACTATTTCCCTCTTTAGATGACATTCCAAGATATTGCTGATATCTTTTGTGTTCCCTCTTTTGGTATACATCATTTTTTTCTGTAATTCAATGAACACTTTATCAGGCATTTTAAAACCAAATGCACTGCCTTCCAGGTGATTCCAATTCACAGCAGCCCCATGGGGCAGACAAGCCCTGCTCCGTGCAGAGTCCAAGGCTATGCATCACGACTGGAGTAGAAAGTCCCATCTTTTTCCTGGGGACCTATTGAGAACCATTTATAACCAAATCCGAATGTCTTTTTTTCCTTCTTGGCTTTTCCTTTTGGGCGAGATATTATAGCTATCATTTAAAATAAAGCATGTAGTCTGATGTGTCTTAAAACCTATTTATTGTGCTATAGATTTTATTTCCTACTCCTCAGTGTCATTCTCAAGATAATCTCTGTTCAAAAAGATAGGTCTTTTGAAATTCTTTTCCATATCTACTATCAAAGTGCTATCAAACCGTAGCCTCAGGCTCCTCAGTTTTCACTCCTTCTGTTCATTCTCCATAATAGACCTAAGAAGAAAGTTTGGCCCTTTGGGCTGTTAAAGCAAGGGTGACACAAAGGTATATAAGACAAATGTCATTGAAAACACCCTCAAGTATCTGTTTATCTCCTAGGACAGTGTTTCAACAAGACTTCCAACAGGAAGGGAAATGGAAGCCACAGGTTTCCACTTCAGTAATCTAGCAGAGCCCTAGGGGCTGATGGAAAGGAGTCCCCAGTCCTTTGACTCCATTTGACATTTGAAATGCGCAACTGTGAAATTCACTCACTCTGATTCTCTCCAAAATAGTGCATCAATTCATGAAAAGTAAAAATCAGTGTAGATTATTGACAGATGAGTACACAGAGACAAAGATTTGCTCAATTAATAATGTATAAAGGTGTAGCTGAAACTTTGGCACAGTGGTTCCACATGCAATATTACTTACACTTAAAAAATCCTTTTATTGGGGGCTTTGTATCATAATCCATACATTCTTTCATTGTGTCAAGCACATTTGTACATATATTGCCATCATCTTTTAAAAAACATTTTCTATCTACTCGAGCCCTTGGTATGGGCTCACCCCCCACTCACCTATGAACCTTTGATAATTCATTATATATATTTTTTATGTCTTATAAGGACTGCTTTTATCCTTTATCCATTTTTTGTTGTCCATCCCCCTGGAAGGGGGTTATATGTAGGTCATTGTGATTAGTTCCTCCATTCTCCCTCCTTACCTTCCTTGTATTGTTACTCCTTAGGGGTTTATCTGTCCTGGATTCCCTGTGTTTTGAGCTCTTCTCTATACCTATGTGTGAAGGCATTCCTGGAAGGACCTGTGGATCTGGGAGACACGCATAAAAAGTGCAGGAGTGCAAGGTTTTACTGTGTCTCCTGGAGCTGTCTTGAATCATCTGGGTATCCACATCCTTAGGTAGCTGAAACCCATGCTTCCAAGTCTCCCAGAATATTCTGGTCATGAGTAAGGTAGAAGCTGCTGGGTAACCTGTGTTTCCATGACTCCTGGAAAAATTCCAGTCTTGAGGTAAATTAGATCCCAGGCAAGCTCATCTGACAACCTTCTGCTTTAACCTCTGAAACAGAGCCTATCAGAATGGTTCTAGTTTCCCCATAGTAATAGGCTAAGATCCTGTAATGTAATTGGATGGTAAGAGCTGTAATACGATTGGAAGATGGTGTCCTGTAATATGATTGGGTGGTTGCTCCTGTAATGCGATTTGACAACATAGTCTTGTAAGACATTTGGAGAGGCTGGCTCAGCCACCTATACCTCATTTATATAACTCAGCTAGAAACACCTCATTTGCAAAGCACACAATGTGAGACTATCATTTTTCAAGCTGTAAACCCGTGACCTTATAAGGAAGTATTTAGAAACAAGAAAGTATGTGAAAAAAATTATCTGATAGGTCAAGGAAGCATATATAAGCCTTGCAAAAATGGTAATAAAGTTAGATCTGTGCTGTTGAACCTGTTCTCTGGAGTCTGCGTGCACGATTAGTTTACTCCATTATTTCATTTCCCTGCATGCCAGACCTGTTTCCACAGCAGTGTACATGCTCTGGTCTAGCCGGATTTGTAAGGTAGAATTGGGGTCATGATAGTGGTGGGGGTGGGGAAAGAAGCATTAAATTAAATAGAGCAGTGGTTCTCAACCTTCCTGATGCCACTACCCTTTAACACAGTTCCTCATCTTGTGCTGACCCCCAATCATAAAATTATTTTTGTTGTGACTTTGTAATTATAATTTTGCTGCTGCTCTGAATTGCAATGTAGCTATCTGATATGCAGGATGTATTTTCATTGCTACAGATTGAACATAATTAA
The DNA here is from genome assembly GCA_004026705.1 of Nesogale talazaci. Taxonomy (NCBI): domain Eukaryota; kingdom Metazoa; phylum Chordata; class Mammalia; order Afrosoricida; family Tenrecidae; genus Nesogale; species Nesogale talazaci. The sequence goes on along the minus strand of PVJH01007962.1, from coordinate 31,317 downwards.
AGCATAGTGATTAATCACAAAACAATATGCAATTATATATTGTGAAATATTTCTAATTACAAATATATGAAATTTTTTCTTGAAGCATGGTGTAGCATGGATAACAGTCTTCACGCTGGATACTCGTATGTGGGTATATCTGCATGTGGGCAGACGATAGATGAACGGTGTCTCAGTTAATAAGACTATGGGAAATATGTGCTTTTCACTGGTCTTAGGTGACCCCTGTGAAAGGTTCATTTAGGTTGAGAATCACTAGAATTAGAGTAAAGTTGTATGCTTCCTCAGTGCTATACTGCACCTTGATTGGCTCATCTCTTCCTTATGACCCTACTGAATGGGATGTCCAATTGCCTCCAGATAGGTTTTGGGTCTCCACTCCACACTTCCCCTCATTCACACTGATAAGGTTTTTTGTTCTGGGTCTTTGATGCCTGATACTTGATCCCATAGACACCTCATGTTCACACAAACTGGTGTGCTTCTTCCATGTGGGGTTTGTTGCTTCTCAGCTAGATGGCGACTTGTTATCTTTGTCATTAAGACCCTAGACATTATTTCTTTTGATAGGTGGGCATCATTAACTTTCTTTACCACATTTCTTTAGTGCACCCTTTTGGTCTTCTGCAATTTTGTTGGGAAGGTGAGCATCACAGAAAGCTGGGTTATTAAAAAAAGTGTTCTTGAGTTGAGGGAGCATTTGAGTGGAGGCTCAATGTCCACTTGCTACCTTAATACCTAACATATAAATATATGTACATAGATCCCTATCGTTATCTATAAGTAGTTACATATATACATGCCTGTATTTCGACCTCTATAAATGTCTTTTGCCTCCTAGTTTTTTCCTTTTGCTTTCCTATTGTCCCACCATCATGTTTGATCTTCATGTTTCAGAAATTCCTCTCATCTACCTCTCCCTTGGTCAGTCCCTTCAGTCATCCTATACCTTCCTTGTCATTGATTTTAGCTCACTTGCTGTTCCCTTGTCCCTGGGTTTGTTGACACCTCCCCCCCCCCCCCCCCGAGTTTCCCCCACCTCCCACTCTCCTGTATCCCCTCACCAGGAACCATCCTATTGTTTTCTCCTCTGGATTGTTTATCACACCTATCTTATCTAGATAGACCTACAGAGACAATAGTAAGCACAAAAACAATACAGAGAAAAACAAACAAACAAACAAACAAAAACTCCAACAAAACCAAACACTATTACTATAATTTCTCTAAACATAGGGTAAGTTGTATGAAAGATGTGAATGTTCAGGAATCAGCACAGCACCTCTGATTCTGCATTTTAAGTTTGAATCTTATACACTGGTATTTGTAGCTTTTCTTTGGTGCTTTCAAAAACAATCAAACCCCCCCCCCCCCCCCCAAATTCACAGCCATAGAACTAATTTTGACTCACAGAAATGCTACGGGGCAGGGTGGAACTACCCTTGCACATTTTTGATACTCTAAGTCTTTACAGGAGTAGAAAGCTTTGTCTTTCTCCTGGCTTTGGTGCTTCAGAAAAGCAAATTAGACTTGACAGAAAATATGATGGGAAGCTACAATAATATGGCTTAAGACCAATCTGTAAAATGTGTTGGTACTGTTGAGGGTTATGGCTATAACTTGCCTTCCAACAGAAAACTATCTTTACGCAGTGAATAATATTTTATGTGCCATTGAGTAAATGTGCATCTCATAAAGACAAGAAGAGATTAAATAAAGATTCATCAAAGAGGGCTCTTTCGAATGCAAAAAATTGGAAATATGTTAGTGGACAGGGCCTCCTGGTATAAAAGCACAGGAGGAGTAATTGTGATGTGGAAGTGGTTAGGGGCTCATGACCCTGGAAATACCCAGAGTTGTGCTTGGAAAGACACTATGTACTGAATTGCTGGGGAATCAGAAAGGGAGACATGGGCAGCATTTTTGAGGGTGGGATTAAGGAGGAAGGTAAAAGAAGCTAAATGAACATAAGGGCAAAAAAGAGGTTTCTGGCAAGTTCTATAAATCACAGGACTTTGGGAAGTCCTTTGTGCAGTGTAGGAGAGAACAGAGTAGAATGAGGAAGTCCTTGTCTAGCAGGTCACTGTGAGATCTTGAAGACTGCTGAGAAATGGAACATTCTGGAGCACCCAAATCTTGTCACAGCTAAAAGGATGAAATGTACAGTGGGAGGAGAAGCTTCCCTTTGAAAGACACAACTCAACCCATGAGCTTTTGCAGAATCCGCTTAGTTTCTATTTAATATGCCTGCAGACCTCCACCCTTTAAGTGATCTTAAATACAAAGTCAGCAAATGCACATGGTTTACTGAGAAGCAAAACACGTGCCCCACAGTCTCGACTGGCTACTGCTTGCTCCAAGGCCTTGGTCAGGGTTCAGGTGGTTTATGCAAGGTGGCCTGCATCCATCCCAGGGCAGTAAACAAGGCAGAGACAGGAAGGATTGCATGTGCCTGTGGCTCTAGGTGTCCCTTTCTCAAGGAGGTACAACCAGTGCCTGCTCTTCACTCCGTCAGCTTCACTATTGTCATGCACAAGTTACAGGTGTACAAGAAGGATCCTGCTGCAGATCCACAGTGGCACTTTGCACGCTGTAGCATCTCAGAGTTGAGGGAATGAAAGACATTTACCTGGCTTCCACAGCAGCCCAGTGTTCCAACAGAGTTTGGTAGCATGTGGACTGCATAGTGCGTGACTCACCTTCCTCAATCTGGCCAGTCAGCACAATCATCTCCACAAAATGCAACTACCACTAATTTCCACAGGAGAGTCTCCTACATGCCTGAAGTCATTATTTTCACCCTTATGAAGCTTTGCTCTAAAACACAAATTCTCCCTACTGGGGACCCATGCCTGTGTAATGAAGAAATGGGCAGTGTGGCGGCCCTGGGCCCTTTCCTTCCATTTGCCCTGACCTACCTCTCATGTCTCTGCACATTCTTGGGATAAAGGCAGCTCATCAGCATCGGGTACCTCTGTTGAGGTCTTATACAAATCAAATTGAATTTTAAATTCACATTCTTCTGTAGTCTAAACAGTTAGTCATTTTTTGGTCAAATAAAACCAGAGGGCTAAACTGAGAAGTCTTTCTTGTCTAGGTTTTTCATGGGGCTTCCTGCTTCATTGTTTGACATACATGATGAAAAGGAGGAAGCTTTCTGCGATTTGGGTCATGACTTCCAGAGATCTCTTGATAGCTCATGCTGGTTTGTCAGCTCAGCTTCCTTGTGGATGAATCAAACCAAACTCTGCAGTCACTTGCACAGTAATTCTGGTTCCACTCCCTGATGAAAATCTGCATTTCCACCCCAGACATACTCAATCAGAATCCACATTTCAATAAAATCACTGAGTATAAAAGGGGCTAACTCCCCCCAAATCTGGATTTTTCCCCAAAGCTATATATTTAATGTTTTTGAGTAAAACAACCTTATCACCTTCAAAGTACTTTCCATTACACTGAATACATTTGTGAAATCTGTGACTCCATTTTTGGAAACATTTTCAAACTCATCTATTTGAATTATTGAAAGCACCTCCAATTTTTCCTTCACCTTTTCTTATGTCATCAAATCACTGTCCTTTCATGTCCCTCTTCATTCTTGGAAACAAAAAGAAGTCCCATGAAGTGAGGTCAGGTATGTGGGGCAAGAGAGATGTGTTGGTTTTTGCCAACATATAGATGACTATATGCGCAGTTGCATTGTCATGGTGGCAAAACCAGTTCCCTGTCTGCCAAAAGAGGCCTTTTTTGTCACACAGTTATGCAATCTTTTCAGAATCTCTAAATAGAAAGCTTGATTAACAGTCTGACCTGGTGGAAAGAACTCTAAATGCATATGAGTCGACATTTTCATCCCTCTGGACAGATGTCCAGATGAGATTTGTTATCTATCAATATCCCCTCTCTTTTTTGAAATCAAAAAACCACTCATACACTTGAGTTTTCCCCATAGCAATGCCCTTATAAGCATCACAACAGTTTCTGTGGCAAGTTTTTCCAGAGCAAGAAACAAAATTCCACAGCTCCCTGCTGTTCTTTTAAATGTCATCACAAAAAAAATGCAGTTTGAGTGAAATGGCTTTTACAAAACAATTTACTGTATCCAGAGAGATCATTCCCAGGCAACGCCAATGGGTGCACTAACTCAGAGTGAGTTGCTCCATGTTCTCCTGGCGGGGGCGGGGGATGCATACAATAAAGTCTCCACTCCTCCCAGAGCAATGTTGGTTTCTGTGTGTGTAGGGGGGGCGGGGGGGGGGGAGGGTGCCTCATATACATAGAATCACCTCAGGGGTATACAAAAATGACACCTGGGGAGGTTGTTGAAACTTGTGTACTTTAACTGATATTCTAATCATCCTGTTAAAAGCTAATTATATGTGATTAAAGAGTGGGTATTTGAAGCACACAATGATTACTAAAAAGTCCTGGTGAGGAGAAAACATTTTCCTTCCAACTCAAAGGCAATTTCTAATTCAAAAACAACATATCTCTGTCATATGATATAAAATAGCTTATTTGAGGGCAATGGAATTCACCAGCATCCTGATTTATTAGACAATGCTATTATGAAGTCACGCTTTTAAATCTGTCTTTCCGATGCTTTTTATGCATATGCACTCAAGTCTTTCGAAAATAGTTCGGAAGTTCTGAGTTCCCTTACCAGGTAACGTGAATGAGGTCTTAGGGGAGTTGAAACGACTGACTGAGGATCACAAATGTTAATATACAGACAGCAAATGGCTCTGCAGTGAGTAATACAGGACTGCAACTTTTTTTTCTTTTTAAAAGGTGTAGGTAGACTTGGAACCTTGGAGGCATAATGAGCTACTCATTGGGTGATGACCACAAGGTCTGCAGTTCGAACACTCCAGCCACTCCACAGGAGAAAGGCGAAGCTTTCTGCTGTTGTAAAGACTTACAGTCTCAGAAACCCACAGGGCGCGTTATCCTCTGTCCTTTAGGGTCACTATGAGTCAGCATGGAAACAATGGCAGAGAGGTTTTTTAGGGTAGAACTTTCACATGCCAAACCTAATGGTTATCCTAGTTGACCAATTAGGTATATAAGATGCACTTTGGAAAGCAGAGGATTTTCAAGAGTTATTATTGCTAAAGGGGGAAGGAACATTAGCAGGTGCTTCCTTAAAAACATCTTTTTAAAGATGCTTGATACTTGCTTTGGATACTAGAAGCCTTTGGGACTCTGTTGGTGGTCTGATGAGCTGACTGTGCCTATGTTGAACTTCCAATGGCCAAGAGCTGCATTTCTTTGCCCGAGGATAACAGCCAAGACATATCTCTTGACTCCTTGGTGATGGGAGCTGATGATGAGTACAGTGCCCTTTCTACCCATGTGAGAAAACAAAACTTGGAGGTGTTTACTGTATGCTATGGTTTCCCAGCAGATGAAGCCTCTGCCACTCACAAAGGTAGCCAGAACCATGTATCAGGCATTACACTCTGCTTTCAGCAGCTGAGAATTCTTTGTAGTATTTAACGGAGAGCCTCTGTAGCTTCATGTTGCGCTGGGCACTGCGAGTCATGCAGCTGCTGGCAGATGTCTTATTGCTGTAGACGTTTACCCTGGTGTTTCATTGACTTGCTTCCCTTCCCGGTCTCATTTCCCTAACTGGTCTTTTTTGTACACTTGATAAGGTAATTGATCATTAATCTTTGTCACAAGACCTGCTTCTGGAAGGCCTCAACAGCACATATATCAGTTTACCATATATACTCGAGTATAAGCCAACCCATATATCAGCTGAGGCACCTAATTTTACTACAAAAAGCTGCATGAAAAATGTGCTGAAAAGACTCAGCTTAAACATGAATATATACAGTAAGTATATGTATACAATACCTAGTGTTGTCTGCTCTCATTGAACCAGAAGGGCTAAACTGAAAGGTTTCATTATATTCCTCAAAAAAAAAAACAAAACATACTGCAGACTTAAATAAAGGTACCCTAATCTTTTATTCAAATAAAACTATGATGCATATTGGATTGGTAGATGTTCAAAATAAAGTCACAGTTATATCACTTATTATTACTATGTCTTATTATCAAATCTAAAGGATTTATTAGGAAGTAATACCCAATTTACCATCCTAATTTCACTGCATCACAGATGCAAGGCCCAGGTGAATCCAAAGAGCAAATATCTCCCTGAAGAAGTTGGACAATAAGCAGCAGTAGAGTTGACATTTACACAGCAGCTCAGAATGCCATCTGTTTTAAATAAATTATTTGTCTTTGCCAGCACATCAAGGAAAATGAATTCACGTAATTTAGGAATTACTAAGGCATGCAAATACGCTCTGGTAGTACAGCTTGCTAAGCGCTGGGCCGCTAGTTGCAAAGCTGGCAGTGGTTCACCCCCACCAGCTCTTTTGCAGAAGGCTCCAACGACAATTTGCAGTCTCGGAAACCTTGTTTAGGATCATTATGATATGGAACTGACTCAATAAGGGTGTGAGTAAAGCATGTCAGTGCTTACTTGTTTAAAATGGTAAGATTGCATACAGCAATCACTTTTTGTGTGATGAAACTTAAAAAAAAAAAAGGCAAGGGAAATTGTCCTTCCTGTAGAGTCCAGTATTAGATACTAGAGTGAATAAATATTCAACTATATTTTAGTAAAAAGATATAAATTAGGATTTTGGTTCAAGATAAAATCAAATAAGTGCAGCAAATCTAAAGTTCCTGTCTTAACCACTTTTATAACCCTAAGATCTAGTGAATGCCTGGAGTGAAATTTGTGATGCTTAATGTGGCTGAGCCACGGTTCTCAATGGTTTGGCAGTTATGTAGTTACTTCCCTCGAAGAAATCTAATATAATGTCATCACCTTCATAAGGAGATCTGCTAGGAACAATAGCCAATCAATTAAAAGGGAGTTGCCTTGAGTTGTGTCTACATCAAACACATGAGATACTTTTTAAAACTTTATGGAAAAATGGAGATCTGAGCCAGGAAAAACTGTAAAAAGTGTCCAGGACAGGTCCTTGGTTTTATGATTGAGGACACATTGACATAGAGATGAGAAGCATTTTGTACTAAGCCATGACATTCTCCAGTGGTTTTCAAGAACACTATCCTCACTCACCATGCCCTGCCACAGGACACTGCCTCCCACTTAAAGTAAAAAAAGGATTCCCACTTAATAGCAACCTAGACTATTAGAAGTACCTTAAAAAAAAAAGATGAGCTCCATGGGAAAGAGACTTATTTAAGCACACAATGTGAAGTGGAATTACACAAAAGCATGGCAAGGAAAGGTCAGCAAGGGACAGAACAGAGAAAGGGACTGTGGGAAATGCAGTGCCTTCACTCACAAGCAGAGCTACTGTTGCTCAGGACACATGTGTCTTTACACCTGGGGACTTCAAAAAGTTTTAAAAATTCCATTATCTTTTCATTTCTTTCGTATCCATTTTTTTCTTTTAAATCATTTTATTGGGGGCTCATTCAACTCTTATCATGATCAATACATACATCCATTGTATGCAGACCACATTTGTATACTTGTTGCCTTCATCATTCTCAAAACAGCCTGTGTCTACCTAGATCCTTGGCATCAGCTCCCCATATTTCCCTTCCCTCCCAACACCTTCCCCATCAACTCTTAATAGTTTGTAAATTATCATTATTGTGTCATATCATACACAGTCCAATATGTCCCTTCACCCATTTTCCTATTGCTTGTACCCCAGGGAGGAGGTCACATGTAGATCTCTGCAATTACTACCCCCTCTCTACTCCACCTCCCCTCCACCCTCCCGATATCAACACTCTCATTACTGGTCCCAACGGGATAATCTATCCTGAATTCCCCATGTTTCCGGCTCCTATCCATACCAGTGTGCATCCCCTGGTCTAGCTGGATTTGTAATCTTACCCATTTTGTAATCTTACCCATTTTGTAAGCCTTCCTGTACACATCTGACTCCATCCAAACTCTCTAGGAGGAACACCTGGCTGAGTTCAAATGGACAGAAAGTCACTGGTGAGCGCACGTCTCCTCCACCAGGGAGTGGGCACAATAGAATTACAGGTAGAGACTTTATCTCAGTGGCATGAAAGAAAGTCTCCCTTCAAATTCTTCTGGATTTTATAATCCAACAATACCATCTCCAGAGTAAAGGTCTTGGCTACATAGGAATCATATTGTAAATTGGTTCAAGGCCCTCGGCATGGCTGTGACAACATTCTTAACGTGACAGGGTGCCCTCACTGTTTGTCTTCCCTGCTTCCCAGAGAGCTTTCTAAAAGCTTCACCAAGGGGGTGCCCCGGCAAAGAGAAAACTAGCACCATCCTCTTACCTGACCGTGGACAATGTGCAGAATGAGTGGCGCCGGCTTGCCCTGGTATGACTGACAAGATAATTGCTAAATGACTCTTCCTTCCTCCTCTCCATGCGCTGGGAGAGAAGCGAAGCCTGACTCGGGTTAAGCTGTGTTCTCCAGCACTACCACTCTCTCAACCGAGGCTTCTCTAAAAACCAGAAAGTGCTGGTTGCCGGGTGCAGACTCATTAGAAGTGCCCAGAGCAGCTCCAGGTTGTATTGGATTGACTAAGTGTGGTTTCTTTCTTCTAGAATGCATGGGTCTTCTTCTCGAGGCACCTCTTGGGAAAGGGGGCATTCAGCCAACAACATGCCCATTCCCAGGAATGCTTTTGTCCCTGCTTTTTTTCCATTGCTAATTCCATTAAACAACTCTGCTTTCATCTCCACAACTTGCCTGGCCCTCACTTGGTCTATCTTTCCTGCACTTACACCTCTTTTCACCCGAGTTTATTTCACCCTGATAGTAGACAGAGTGCGTGGATCACTTTAATTGAGGCCAATTTTCATTAAGTATGTGTGATTCACTGCTTACGGGAAGGACAGTGCTTTCCACATTCAACTGTGAACTTCTGAAAACCTACAATGTCTGCTGTGGAAAGTCTGTGTTTACTTATTTATTTATTTTTAATCACAGCATTCCAACCACTAATCTTCACTTCTTCAACAGGAGGTCTGGTGGTGGCTAGCTTAGCTCTCACCTGCTGACAGTTGACCCCATTGACTTCTCATATGGTGGAAGATAGGCAGTCTCATTTCATAGAAATGAGAAAGAGCAATTCTTCCTGTTCTTCAGGGTTGCTGGTTTGATTTTTGGTTCAGTCTTTTAAAAGCTGCTGGCTTTAACAGCACTTAAACCACAGGCATTGCAACCTACTGATAAGACAGTCATCTCAGAAAAGTCTGGGTAACACATGAGACAGATCAAAATCCAAAAGTTCCCCAAACTCTTGTTTCTAAATTCCACCAATTCTGGTGCTTCAGAATGAGCACCTGACTCCCTGTCCATGCGCCTCATGTGCAGGCACCACCCCCGTGAGTGTAGAAGCTTGACTGTGGCTATGATATTGGACAAGTTTCAGCAGAGTAAGACAGGCTCAGAAGAAAGGTCTGATGATCTTCTCCCATAATTTAGACAAAACAAACACTATGCACTATAATGGTCTAATTTGTAACGGGTCGCAGGGATGACGTAGGACTGGTTTCATTCAACTGTGCATGGGGTTACTGCTAGTCAGGGACCAATTTGAAAAGTCTTGGGTGGCTCAAATGGTGCACTTGACTACTAACTAGAAGGTTAGAGATTCCAGTTCAGCCAGGAATGTCTGAATCTATGTCCAAACTGATTTCATGACCCCCTAAAGAGCTGATGGCATACATAGTGGACTACATGTGGGCTGCTAGCGGCAAGGTCAGTAGTTTGAACCTATCAGTCACTCTCTGGGAGAAAGATGAGGCTATAACTTCTTATTATGGTGTACAATCTAGGGTACATAAAGGGGGCCATTCTAGTCTGTCTTGTAAGGCTTCTGTGAATCAGCATTCATTCCATGGCAGTGAATAGAAAAGGTCACAATCTATAGTTTACAAAACACTATTTTTTTTTATAAAGAAAGAATCTATTCTTCATGTTGCTAATATAGCTATAAGATCCCTGACAGAGTATGGTTACGAGGTGGGCTGCTAAATGCAAGGTGAAACCACCAGCTGCTCTGAGGGAGAAAGAGGGGCTTTCTACTCCCACAAAGCGTTAGACTTTGAAATTCACAGAGGTAGTTTTCCCCTATACTATAGGGGAGTTATGAGTCAGAATTGATTCGATGACAATGAGTTTAGTTGAGTTCATTTTATTATTATAATATTTTGCAACCTTGCTATACTAAAAAACTCATCGCCAAGTTCTACATATTTAACATCTGTGCAATATTTTTTCTGTTCTTTTAATTTCCACAGTCTTATGTAATTGAATTTAAGGGTCATCAATCAGAATTGTTCTTGATGCTTGATATGTGTTGCTTTTTAACTTGAGAATGAAGTCTATAGTAATTTTAAATTCCTTTAGATATAGATTTGTTTCAACTAACTTTATATAATTTTATTTTATGTTATGCATTCTACTTGTCTACCATATATACACTCACACACATTTTATACACACACACATGTTATTTTTCTTTGGACTTTTTTTTAACCTTTCCAATAGTTTGAACATTTTACAATCTATTTTGAATCATTTTAGTCACTGCCTGACACATTTTTGCATGCATATGTAACTTTTCAAACTCTAAAGTTAACACATTAATCTTCTTCAATAATGCAAGGATCAGCAACAGTATAATTTTGCCACCCATTCCAACTTCTGTTCTATTATTGTGTGAAGTTTATTTCTATTTTTATATATACCTATACATTAGTGACATACATTAAATGTCATTTTCATTGTTACACTTTTCCTCCCTTCTCTGATTATCATTCTTCTTGTGTCTCTCACACCATCCTCTGGAGTAATTTTTCATTTGCCTGATGTATAGTATTTAGAAGTTATTTTGGTGAGGTTACTGGAAGAAAATGTAGCTTTTCTAGGTTTGGAAAATGTTTTTACATTACTATCCTTCTGGACGCACAGTTTCACTGACTATTCAGGCTTAGACTGACAATTACCTTCCCTCTGCACATTGAAGGTCTAATTCTACTACCTTCACTGTTGTTGAAAGAGGCTCAGCAGTCACTCCAAAATTTCATTACTTTAAATGATTTATTATGGTGGGTTCGTCTGGGAAGACTTGAGAAGCAAATTCATAGACACATGTGTATAAGAAAGAGTTTTACATATAAGAGCAGTTGAATATTGAGAAAACATTCCAGTCCAGTCCAGATCAAGTCCATAAGTCCGATATTAGCCCATATGTCTGATATCAATCTATAAAGTCCTCTGCAGACATATGAAACACATGCAATGATGCCAAATGCAGGAAAATCACAGGTCAGTGGGTGGAAGGTCTTGTGGATCCAGTGACCCTGTGAGCACCTCAGCATTGGTAGGGGTTACCACACGGCTCCTCTGGCTCCAGAGTTCAAGTGTAGCTCCATGTCTCTTGTCAAGGGAGTGAGCATGTGTCCCACCTCCAGTGAGCTATTTATCTCCTTAGCACCTTCAAATGAGTTCATCAAGCTGTGTCCTGATTGACAGGCTAAACTCCACCCTTTCACTCTTAATCCTCTCAAATTGACAACAGATTATGTAACGACCACATATAGTCACTACTTACAATTGTGGTTGCCACTACTTACTAGGTAATGTGATCTTTCTTTCGGTTTAAAAAGACTAATTCCTTTATTTTGGGTGGTCTACATTCATATGCTTATGCATACGTTTCTTGCTATTTCTCTTTCTTGGGATTCATTTGGTTTGCTAAATCTGAAGAGGACAAAACTCTCAGTCAGAAGCTGTTTTTCACATTACATTTACACCATTAACCCTCTTTTTTTCCACACACAACAAATGTATATAGGTTGTCTCCCCTTTTCTCCAATGTGTTTTCAGCTCTCTTTCAGATAATCATCCTTAGTATTCTGTGATGACTTTTATGACTTTTCAGTTCTATTAGTGACTTCAGTAATTTTTCTTCAGTTGTAAGGCTTTTTCTTTTTGACATCCTATTATTACCTTTTAAAAATCTGAATGATCATTTGTTTCTACATTAAATTTAGTGTACACTTTTCTTGCTTAAATATATTACATATTTTTAGATTGTGTTCTGTTATGTAACTTCTATTTTAATAGTTTTTTACAAACTCCATTCTGTAGTTTGTTTTCTACAACCCTCCCTAATAAGATATTGTTTTCATTCTTGTGTAGTGTCTACCATGCTCTAGGGAGCACTACCAATTGTCTGCGTTAGGAATTATTTTCATTATGACACATGTCAATTATATTCAAAATCAGAGCATTGAAATCATCCTGGAAAGTATCATGGAGTCTTGTTCCTTGAATAATCACACTATCCTATTCTTCCACCACAGAAAATTTTCATTGTGGTTTTATATACATGGGCACATATTTGACTCCATATCTGCATGCATATGTGTATAAGAGCATGAAACACTACCTGTTCCTGTGCCATCTCATGACTGGTAGCTTGGAACCCATTGTTAGCAGTCACAATTGTGCCAATCCATCTCATGGAGGAGTTCACCGAACAAGATGACGCTTTCCCAGCCTCATTTTAAAGGAGGATTCTGGTTGTATCTCCTAAAAAAATGTGTTTCTTCTTCTGGTAGTGCTGGAATATCAGTATTCTTCACCAACTCACATGCCAAATGCATCACTATTTATTTGATCTTTCCTTCTCATCGTCCAGCTTTCAAATGTGTATGAGGTGATGGAAACACCAGGGATTGGGTCAGGGACACCTAAGTATTCAAAGTGGTGTTATTTCCTTTTTAATGATCATTTTAGTAGTCTCCATTTTTGTGCTAGTCTGGGAGCAGTCAACAGATCATTACATATCAAAGTCATGATTGAGAACATTTGTACTTTGCACCCACACTCTGATCCTCTACAGCTCTCCCTTTCTATAACTAAGCCCAAATATGTCGGCACACACTTCAGAATATGACATCGGATTCAAATAGCCTTCCACTAAAAAGTTGCAAGCATTTGATTAACTTCAGGAAATGTGCTTTAATTTTCTTTTAAATATGATTGCCATCCCTCTGTGTTAAAATTTTAAACTTCTTCTAAATTTTCTCAGCAGGGAAAATCAGTAATATTCTTGAAATAAGGCAGATAATTATCCAGGATTTTAATTGACTGGCAGCTACAGCACCAGGAGTCCTGCTGTTCTGTTTGTTTTAATTTCACAGAAAGGAAAATTCTAGGTGCATTGTATTCCACAGAAGATTTATTTTTAACCTTCATGGACTCTGCTGGTGACCAATTATATGTTTATTCATAAAGATGGTGGTGATAAGCCAATCTAAATTCAATATATTTTCTCAGAAAGTGATTCCAGATTAACTGCATGCACAGAGAACAGTAGTAACTCAGATTATGCAAAATAGGGCATACTCACAAATCACTGAAATTAATTACATCTTTTCCCACAACCTCCCCACCCCCCGCCAACTGTGCTCTCTTTCCCATCACTTTCCTAAATGGCAGTGAAATTTTGATGATGTCCCTTCCCCCCACATCAGCTGAGGCTGAGTGGGAAAACCTTGGTAGGGGGTGGATAGCCAACTAAGATTGTCAGTATTTCCCAATACCGGTTTTTCTCCTAGAGCAGTGGTTCTTAACCTGCAGAATGCTGCAACACTTTAATACAGCTCCTCATGTTGTGGTGACCATAAAATTATTTTTTTTTGCGGGGGGGCATCACTGCCCTCTGGTAGTCATGAGAGCTACTCAGCCCTGTTCCCAGAGAGCCACCACTGGATTTGAACTGCCAAGTCCGTGGGCCGAAGTCTTGCACTCACCCACTACGCCACTGGGGCTCAGCCCCATAAAATTATTTTTGTTGCTGCTTCATAACAGTAGTAATTTTGCTACTGTTATGAATTGTATGACTCCTGTAAAAGGGTCGTTTGACCCCCAAAGGGGTTGCGACCCACAGATTGAGAACTGCTGTTTTAGAGCTAAGAGAACCTCCATTTTTGATGGATATGTGGCCATCTTCCTAGAATAAAAACGTTTCCCCTTGATTTTAGGTGTTACCATATCACCTGGTTCTACATTCTGACCAGTGGGCTCTAGGCAGGAGAGTGAGGCTTAAAGGAATGAGCATGTCCATCATCAACCCCCCTGCTGTCGGGACCAGGGATGGATTTTTAGTCAGCATTTTAAGCCATGATGTGACCTTGGAACTGGAAACCAAACACTGCAGGAGACTGGCTCTGCAAACGTGTCCTGTCAACCCTGGACCATTTCTTTCTGGGTTCACGTATGAACCTCTCCCTATACTTTGGAGTTTGTTCTATCTCTTCTGAATTTGATCCTACTGGTAGGAAAGGTGTGGGAAAGCCAATTTAGGAATCAAAGCCAAATGTGATCTAGATTGGTGTGTGATCTGTCTAATCCATACGCAGATAAAAACTACTCATGATATTCTGTTAGACATTTAATGTAGTAAAGTAGGTACCTGGTGAACTAAGCATCCATTTCCAATATTTTGTTTTCTGTGTAACTGAAGCATTTGATGTAAGTGCCTGAGACTTTTCCTTTCTCTGTACACACACACACACACACACACACACACACAAAAGATCACACACAAAAATTTTGGTATCAGGCCAGAACTCCTCTCTTATGCTTGATGAAAATATTGCTGCCTTTGTTAACCATCATTGAGAATCTGGTGTATAGATTGCTTGACAAAAATAATGTATCCTTTCTACAACTACCTACGTCCAAACTGGGCATGTGATTATTGTAACATATGCTTTATGTCTAGAAAAAAGGTTATAAGAGCAAAACATTATGTCTCATAGAGCTTGATGGTCACTGTGTGTAGTGGTCCAAATCTCTCAGCCTCTCTTCTGAGTGTGTAGGCAGGACATCCCTCAAAGAGCATGAACTCAACTCTGCTTCCTTTAAGCACCAACTCTGTGCACTTCCTTGTCTGGAGAATAACACAGGCTGTCCTTTCTTCTGTACCACAAGCTTCCTTGTTATCACATTATGGGTATCGGACACTTAGGTAACCTCTTAATTAGAAGTGAAGCTTCCCTAAGTAGGACCTTGTTATAATGTAAGTATATTACTCAAGAGATAATGATTTAATACACTACCACACTGACATGAGTTAGGTGCACCGGATGAGCAAACATGTAGGAGAGGACAAAGAGGAAACCAAAGACCTTGGGAAATGGAAATAAGTGGTTTATGATCTGTTAACTAAGTTAGAATACTAACCACCCTCTCTCTTAAATGTATTAGCTGTTATGATGCAAGACATGGTTAGGCTGAAAGAAGGAAGTAACGGATTGGAAGGTATGATTTATAGAGAGCCAGCTCCTGGGTCGGCATGGGGGTGGCGGATGGAGTGGAGAGGAAAGCACCAAGACACCTTCTCAAAGCTATCCAAAGAAAGCAGAGTGAGCTAAGGACTTTGTCTTGCGGAGCTTGTGTGGTAAAATTCTTGAATCATGGGACACTAAGGCAACTTGTATAATGAACACACGACCAGCAAGCTACTTCTAGCTCAGAGATACTCTACAACAGAATATACTGACTCCTTAGGGTTTCTAAGAGCGTAAGCTTAAATGGGAGCAGACAGCCTCAAATTTCTCCCTCAGATCAGCTGGTGGATTTGAACTGTAAACCTTGCAACACTTAACCTACTGTACCACTAGAGTCCCTAATTATTATAAGACAGAGGATACATTTATTATAATTAAATAGCAGAAAAGCCGAATTAGAGACACAGTGCTTATGATCATTTCTATCAGTACTTCTATTGGGCTGGGCTAGTTATTTACTTGTGAATTAAAAAAGAAGTCTGATTTACAAGAGCTGGTTTCTTTTGATTCATTTATTTAACTTTAGCACTATTTATTTCTTTATGGTCTTGTGAGGAAACACAAGAAACCTTTCATGAGGGTCTAGCATGTGCTAGAGAGCCCGGGTGGCGCACTGAGCTATTGATTGCAGGGTGGCTGGTTTTAATGCAGCAGATGCTCTGCAGCCAGAAGATGAGGTGGTCTGCTCCTGGAAATATGGAGTCTTGGAAACCATGAAGGGGCAGGGTTTGGAACCCTGTGGCAGTCATGTGCTTATGTTAATTTCATGATTGAGATGTAGGGGTGAAGTCTAGCCTGTTAATCTGGAGATAGCTATTGAGCAGCCATTGAGGCCTCCGTGTGGGCATGGCTTCTTCCTGATACGTTTGGGGGATCTCGCGATATTTTCCTCGTGAAGATGAGAAGCTATCTCTCAGTTGTTGGGAGTGAGTCTCAGAGAAGATGAATCATGGACAAGACAAGATGACAGCTTCTGAGGAGCCGGAGAAGCCACATGGCTTGGACCTGATGGAGCCAGCCTGAAGCTGGAGAGGCCACGTGGAGACCCCTGCCAGCGATGAGTTGCTTCTGCCACCACTGGATGCTGTTGATGGACCCTGAGCCCTAGAAGCAAGGAGCCATGGGGAGTTCCCTGCCAGTGCCGGGACTCTGCACCCACTGACCTGTGACTTCGTGAGTCAGGAGACTTATAGACTGGTATTGGGCGCATGGGCTAATTAGGACTTATGACTTTGAACTGGACTGGGTTGGGATGCTTTCTCAGTGTTCCATTCCTTTTGTATATAAACCATTCCCTTATATCCCTATGCATGTCTATAAATTTGTTCCTCTGGTTTACCCGGACTAACACAAACCCCCCTGTCTTAGAGGATCTCCATGAGTCCAAATGGTCCCAGTGGGGTCGGCTTTGGTTTGGGAGAAGGTGCCATGTGAGAATTCGTCCCTGGGTGGTACAAACTGTTAATACCATCACTGCTAAGTATGCTCAAAGATGCCTCAGAAGAAAAGTTTTGTGGTCTATTACCAAAAAATTAGCCATTAAAACTCTTTTTAAGCATAGTTCTATTATGACACCTATGGGGTACCATGAATTGGCATTGACGCAAAGGCACCTAGTTATGTGCCAGGCATCCTTTGGAGAACAAATGGCCAGATTAACCGAAGAAAATGACATGGTGCTCGTCTCCAGAACTGGCATCAAAGGGGATGGAATCGACTGCTTGATCTGAGCAGTGCCTGCTATATCTTACGACACACAAGACAAGTATATTGTCAACTACATTCTAAGTTGTTGTTTACCTGCAGGGTAAAACTGCCCCAGAGGGCTTACACGGGCAGACTACCACGTTTTTCTCTTGTGGAACAGCTGCTGGAACCATCCACTTGCCCAGGTAGCAGCTGAGTGCCTAACCACCGCCCCCCTAGGGCTCTTCATGCTGTGTGACAGGCTGAAAAGTCATATTCTTTGCCAACCAGGATGCAGCAGATGCTCACAAATGCATGTAACATGCAATTTACAGGGATTTCGGGAGGAGGTTTTCTTTTCCTTATACACCAACTCCTCCCTTTTATTGATTTTCATCATGCAAAAGTCAGGCTCATGTATACATGGAGGATGATCACATGAAATGCATCATGACCTAACTCCCAAACATCTGTGAATCGTGGCCCAGTCAGATTGACACAGAATTCTAAACCAGAGTTACTTTCTTCTGGCACCTTCGTGCTCATTACTGCTAGAATACATCATGAATGTTCAAGTGTAGGATGGTGGATTTCTCACTACTGTAACTGTGAGGAGTCGGCCAGCTTGCTACGTGAGGGGTGGGTATGCTTTGTACCTCAATAGCATGGGGCACTGGGAGTAACAGAAATCATTTTCCAAAGAAGATAAAGAAGTTAACAGGATAATAATATGGGAGGAAAGACAAGTAATATAAGTCAAGGTTTTGAAAACATACTTGAACTACTAGACCAATTTCATGTTTCCTTAGCTGCAAACTTGAATTATATAAGATAATTAATTGACTTCTTTTCTTTTGAGTGTCATTTTTACATTTCTCCCAAACTATAAATCTCTGTTTTTAAAGCAGTTTCATTGGCATATAATTCACAAATCACATAATTCACTAGTTCAGTCATTTTAAAGGGACTTATAAGATCTTCATCACAATCAGTTTTAGAACATTTTCTTCATTCTTGTACTCATCATTATTAGCTCTCCCCTTAACCTTTCCTGCCATCCTTGCAAGAAGCCATTAATTCTGTTACTGTTTTTATAGATTTTTCTATCCTGAATTTCATACTCAGGAAAACATTAGAAACTAAAAAACAAAACCAAAAACCCCACTAACAATAACAAAATGAAACAAAGAAAAATAATAGAAAATAAAGCAGAAATATTAAAAGCCAGAAAAAACTTAAAAGATTCAAAGGGAGACCAACAATCAGGTACCAAATTTTAGCCTAACTGCACCTGCAATAATCCACTTTCCAAAATCTTCTGCCTGAGCGCAAGGCTTGTCACATTTCCTGTTTGTGGTTAGAGGGGATTTACCAGGGGCTTAACCCATGTATATCTCTCCTGTACTTGTTTTTGTTCTTAAACTGAAACAGCTTTAAAATGACTCGAAAGGGAGATGAGATGATGCACTATTACATTTTGAATAACTACATCTGTCACAATTGATTTTATAATTCTCTCTGTATGGTCACAAGGCTATTCAAGTCCCTTAACGATGATCAGAGGACATTCACTGCAGGCACAATTTATCTGTGTGCCCTGAAAATGGATTTGGGGCTTCTACTGTCACCCATAGCCTTCTGCAAACTGGGTTTCACAGCTTCAGTTCTGATACCATCCCCTCCTTTGGATTTGAGTTTTATTATTTACAGTCCTTGGATCACACAGGCTGGTGTGCTTCTTCCATGTGGACTTAGTCGATGCCTCACTTAGATGGTTGCTTGCTTGAAAACAAGCCTTGAGAAGCTGAGGTGCTAGTCCTTCTGACTGTGGACACCATCTAGCTTCTTCACCTCCCTTTGCTATAGCACCCAGACCTTTAACGCTCTCATCATGATGGTAAGCACCAGGTAAGCACCAGGCCAGGTCATACGAACCAATTGTGTTTTAGACTGGGGCTAGAACTAAATGCAAGCCCCAAACCCATGCACATATCAGTGGTTTCTATATGTCTCTGCTTCATCTTAGAGATGACTGAATGACTTGCTTGCCCCAGTCACAGTTAGTATTTTCTCTGTATTGTTACTTGCAAGTGATAGCAGCTACCAGTTTTGAACAGACACATCTACAATTTATCTAAAGACAAGGTCAACTCTCTCTCAAAAATCATGGTCCAAAAGGACTTCCATTAGAGCTCTCGACTGGGGGTCCTGGTGACACAATGGTCAAGCACTCCGCAGCTAATTTAAAGGCTAATGGCATAAAGTCACCTGTGGCTTCATAGGAGAAAAGAACTGGCCATCTGCTCCCATAAATATTGAACTCCCAAATCAAATTCAGGAGACGTGCTCTTGTGGACTTCTGAGACCAATCTTTCTCCCGGGGAGATCTTGGTGGGTTCCATCTTCTGACCTTGCCATTAGCAGCCCAATGTGCAGCCTACTAACACCCCTCAAGGCTCCGTCCCATGAAATCCATGGAGGCAGCTCTTTGCCACATGGGGTTGCTGTGAAGTTGAATTGTCTTAATGGCACACAGCAGCAGCAAGCTAGAGAAGCACTGTTGAACAGATGGTGGAAATGCTCATATAAATCACAGGTTCCCAAACATACTTGGCCTACTGTCTGTTTGAAAACACAAAGTAAAACAAATATATATATATATATATACATATACATATATATATATTACTCAGTGCCCTCTGGTAATTGAAAACTTTTGTACTATAGCCTGCAATCCAGGATAAAGTGTAGGTATCTGCTGTTCCAGCCCTCTGGGTTGTTCCAG
This sequence comes from Nesogale talazaci, assembly GCA_004026705.1. Taxonomy (NCBI): domain Eukaryota; kingdom Metazoa; phylum Chordata; class Mammalia; order Afrosoricida; family Tenrecidae; genus Nesogale; species Nesogale talazaci. The sequence continues at coordinate 11,475 of PVJH01007962.1, read as the reverse complement.
AACCCTACGCATGGTGGTGGGGACATTATCACTCACTTTGGGAAACACTGATAATACACAGTATAAAATATGTGGTGTGGCCACTAGAAATGTGGCTAGCGTGATTGAAGAACAGTGTTTTACATTTTATTTAATTTTTTTCAGATTTCTATTTTAATAGAAATGCATGTGCCTAATGACAGTTCATAATGAGACAAAGCACTCTAAAACCTTGCTAGTTGATTTAAAATGCTTGCACTACTGTATAACCCTTGAAAAAATATACAGCAGCTAGCTACATATATGTTATTTTATAGGCACATGAATACTTCATTGTAGCAAAATGATGATTCAGCAGATTTTACCTAGTGGCTGCCAAGTCTGATGGCTGTTAAAACAATATTTAACTTGCTTATTAGCTCAGCTCTGGGAGCAGATACCAATTTATGTATTTCACTCTGACAACTATAACAAAGGATCCCTTTTTGGAATGATAATCTTATTCAGACTATACGCCTTCAGCTGTCATGGTGTGCTCATCTTATTAAACTGTGGCATACAGTTATACTGTGAGATCCACTGTATATTACAGTGTACAGTATATTACAGCTGGGTACCCTGAAACCAGCAGCACATGCACCCATAGGGCACAGAACGAACTGACCAGCATGTGTACATCCACAGCTATTTGTAGAGCCTGGGGAATAATGCATTCTGCAAGTGTCCAAGGCAGCCTGAGCTGTGAAACTCATCAGCTCTTTAATCTCTTGACCAGGATCAGAGACATAGACTGCTCCGACATCACCCAGTCACCTCCCAACTGCTGAAATGACGACAGCAATGTCGGGGACTTGAGTCATTTCAGTTTGGACTCCTGTACCAATGTAAGACAGAGCAGAGAAGCCAAAGGTGGTTCAGTCCGGACTATGTACCCATCACTTGAGTCCTAACGGAACTGATGAGCAATGGGAGTTGAAGAGGATGGCAAACTGGATTTACTTAATCTATTTGCTTCTCTGTTTTAAAGATACATGATTGAAAAAAAAAGATACATGATTGAAACAAAATTTAATTTAGGGGAGTAATCACCTCACATTTCTAACAGGTTTACAACACGTTTCTAGAGACAGTTACAGAAATTGGATTGATTCAAAGTTGATACCCTCCTCCGAGTGAAGTTATTCATACTCACTATCCTTTTATTTGATGCTGGTTTGTGTTCATGTCTCACCAATTTGCATTCATTCTTTTGCCTATTGGTGTCACCTGAGGAGAAGTTCTGTTTTATGCAGGCTGTCTGACTCACTTATTTTATGGTCGCCTTCAGTGTGGAAGATCATGGTAGAAACCATGCTAAGATTCAGTCTCTTATGAGAAGACATAGGCCAGCTGCTCTCCAAGAGGACAGCCGGCTTGAAAGGGGCATGCAGAAGGCCTCCCACAGTTAGCCCTGCATCATGACATGCGTCTTTACCTATGCTGTGGCTCTGAAGCATGGACTCTCCCACTGTGGGATCTTCATCCTCTTGCAGGTTTCCTCTGGCTTCTTTTCCCTGCAGCAACATGAAAACACAGCAAGTTCTCATTAGCCACGTTAAACAGATCTTGTTGCCACCCTCAGAACGGTGGTGCATTCTTGTGTGCGTCTACTACCACTCCACTGTGTCCTCCCCACCCTTTATGGAAAGTTGTCATTAATAAGAGTGCACTTTCAGAAATATGAACCTGGCTCTGAAAGCAAGGATTTGGAGAGTACGGTGTCCTGCCCGAGATTTCCGAGAGAACAAATGTGGTTTCTAACATCGAATAAAGTCAGCAACACATAGCTGTTTTGAAACCTGAAAGTGAAAGGAGGAATACTGCCTCCATACCAGGGACTTTTGCCATAAGAGTGAGAACATACAGGCATATCTTCTGGCCTAAGTCTTTGTCTGTGTCCTTCCCAGAATGATGCTCGAGGTGACTGTGAAAGGGGCTCAGAGTGTTGCTGAGAGGGGGGACATTCATCGGTCATCTCCAGCTCCAAAGCTCCCTGGATGTTTCAGTGCAAATACCCTGCCGCTGATGACCAAGCATCAAATGACACTTGAGAGAAAACCAAATGAAATCTTGGATTATTTTACAGAGGAAAATTGTGGTCCAGCGCTTCACAGTAAGTACACATATAAAAGCCAATTAAAAAATACATCACTACAAAAATCACTGAAGTCTTTATTAAACACAAATGGCCAAATGTGAAGCTACTGTTGTTTATTTTTAGTTTTGGGGGGGCAATATTTGCATCTACGTTTATACCTTTCTGAAGGTGCTGCTTCCATTGCTCAAACCTTTCCCTCAAGAATTCTACAATTTAAATTTATAGATCAAGAGGGATATTTTGACATCTTTGAGGGACACTGACTGTATCCCACTGAAACGTTCTTTGAGTTTCAGGGCAGAGATAACTTGAAGGGGAACTATAGGGTTGTGGGGTTGATGGTGTGAGGTTTCCCAACAAGGAAATTCTCACAGGGCAGCCTTTTGTGGTCTTGAAGAACACACAGGTGCACTGTATTCACTGGAGATAAAAAATCGTTGACACATGTTCCTTGCTTTCCCCACCCCTCATCAAAGCTCCTGTGACTGTCCTGTGCCCCTTGGGGAGATCTACAAGACATCGCCGAGAGCCCCAAATAACACATGCCCTAACATTCTGGGCTGCTATGTCCACCTTGAATTTAAGTGAGCTGATAGATTCCCTTGGAAGGTACTGTTTGAATTGGACCTCCCTTGGGAAAGCCCTCTACTGAGACTAAGACAAATGTAACAGCGAAAGAGCTTTCTACAACCATCTTGTGAGTAGAGAGATATATATTTACATGATATATGAAATATATGTCAATAAAACTATTTTAAAAAGATGTGCTTTTACACAGTTTGTAATCAAATCCTTGCATACATAACCAGTAGCAATAATTTCTGATTCACTCATATAGTAAGTGGCAAAGCTGGCATGAAAATCCAGGTCTCTTATTTCTTAACCTGGCAGCAGCAACAGTAATGGCATCAACACCAGTCATAACAAGAGCAGTCAGCAGTTAAATGCCCATCATGGATGGCAATGCTGGTGTGTTAACTAGTGATGACACATTTTCCAGAATTACAGTAACATTACCATACTACAAACTGACACCCAAGGGCAGGCACAAGGTAATCTCTGAGTGATTTCATCATCCTCACAAACCTTCCTCTCAGCTTGGGGTGTGATTAGGTAACCTTGAGCTTGTCCCCACTCAAAGTGACCCGACCTACACATGTCAAAGTCCAACACTGCCTGACCCTGCACCACCCACACAGTTGTTCTGGTTTGAGCTCACTGCTGTAGTCACAGTGTCAATCCATCTGTACAGGGTCTTCCTCTTTTGCTCTGACCTCTACTTTACCAAACATAATTCCTTTCCCAGGGACTGGCCTTTTCTGACAACGTGCCCAAAGTATATGAGATGACACCTTGCCATCCTGGCATCTAAGGAGCATCTTAGCTGTACCTCTTCCAGGATGGATGTGCACGTTCTTTTGGCAGTTCATAATATTCTCAGTCATCTTCCCCAGCACCGTAATTCAAATGCATCAATTCCTCTTTGGTCATCCTGATTCAATGTCCTGTTTTAACATGCATACAAGGCAATTAAAAATAACATGGCTTGGGGCAGGTGTAACTTAGTCCTTCAAGTGGTCTTTTTCCTTTTCAATACTTTAAAAGGGTCATGTGAAGCAGATTTACTCAATGCAATCTGCTCTTTGATTGGCTAACTGCTGTTTCCATGGGCATTTATTGTGGATCCGAGCAAGATGGTATCCTTGATGTCTTTTCTCAATTTTTTATAATGTTATTTTTTGGTCCAGTGGTGAGATTTATTGTTTTATTTACATTAAGTTGTAATCCATATGGAAGGTTGCAAGCTTTAATCTTTATCAGTAAGTGCTTCAAGTCTGCCTCACTTTCAGCAAGTAATGTTCTGTCATGTACATATTGAAGGTTATTAATAAGTCTTCCTCCAACATGATGTCCTATAGGATGGCAAGAGCATAACTCAGATACACACCTTTCTTGGTTTTGAACCATGTAGTATTCTCTTGTTCTGTTTGTACAACTGCCTCTTGATCCAAGTACAGGTTCCTAATGAATATATTTCTGTATTCTGGAATTCCCATTCTTCTCAGGGCTGCCTATAGTTTGTTATGATCCCTACAGATTAATGCCTTTACAGAGTCAACAAAATGCAGGTAAATATCCTTCTGGTATTCTTTGTTTTCAGCCAATGGCCATCTGACATCAGTAATAATATCCCTGGTCCATGTCCTCTTCTGAATCCGGCCTGAATTTCTGGCAGCTTCTTCTCAACGTACTGCTGCAAACCCTTATCTGTATGTAATATTAATGATATTATTCTATAAGTTGTGCATTCCTTTAGGTTACCTTTCTTGGAAATAGATACAGACAGGCACGGGTCTCTTCCAGTCAGTCGGCCTGAGCGTGGTGGTCCACATTCCTCGATTGAGTGCTTCTAGTGCTTCCTCAGCTTGTGGAAACAGTCCAGTTAGGGTTCCTCAATTCCCAGAGCCTTGTTTATAGCAACTGTCTTCCATGCAACTTGGATTTCTTCCTTCAGCCCTACCTACTGGTTCTGGCTCAGATGCTACTTCCTGAAATGGTGGCCTAGCTTCTAGGATGTAGTTCCATGACTCTGTATATTCTTTCCACATTCTTTTTTTTGGGGGGGGGCATCACTGCCTCTGGTCATTGTGGGTGCTACCCAGTGCTGCTCCTGAAAGCCACCACTGGAATTGAACCGCCAATCTTGCGGGCTGCAGTCCTGCACTCAACCATTTACGCTACTGGGGCTCGGCCCATCTTTCCACATTCTTTTGATGCTTCTTGTCTCTTTCAATATTTTACCCATAGCACCTTTTAATATTTGAACTAGAATCTTTAGGTTTTTCTACAATTGTTTTAGTTTAAGATATGCTTAGAGTGTTTGTTCTTTCTGGGCTTCTAACTATAGGTCTTTGGAATTTCATTATTATACATCACTTTGTCTACTCCAAAAATCCTTTGACATTTTCTGTTCAACTCTTTAACATCATCATTCCTTCCATTTGCCTTAGCTACTCCATGATTAAGAGCAAGTTTCAGTCTCTTCTCTAATGCGCTTTGGTCTTTTCTTTCCTTCCTTTCTTTTAAATGACCTTTTGCTTTTGGGATGAAGTTCTCGATGACATCCCACAGCTCATGAGGTCTTCTTTCATAAGCATTCAATGGAGCACATCTGTTCTTGAAATTCAGGTGAGATTGACTCAAGGTCATACTTGTTCTCTCTTGAATTGGTTGTCATTTTCCTCAGCTTCAATCTGAACTGCTTAGAAGCAATTGATAGTGTGTTCCAGAGTCAGAACCTGGCCTCATTTTAGCTGTCGATATTCTCTGTGCACTAGGTACCGCTCTTATCTCCATGTTAGAGATGAAGACTTTGAAGGCACAGAGAAGAGAAGTGATTGTCTAACATCCAGAAGCCCGTTGTTGCAGTGGGCTTGGTACGGGACTGTTAACTACAAACCCAGCAGGCTCTAGCTCTCTGTGCCCATCAATGTGTACAGTCTCAGAAGCTCTAGGGATTGACACTATCATTTACCGTCTTAGAAAGCCAGCTTTGAGCTGCAGGGCTGCTATAAATTGGAATTGACCTGATGGCAGGGGTAGATCTACGTGCTATGAGTTGAAATCTACACGATGGCAGGAGTTTGGTTATTTTTGCTTTATTACTTTCATATTGCCTTCATATATTTGGCTTCAGTATCAAGACAGCTGTGGGCCTTGTCAGAATGACCCGGAGTAGCTGTTTGAAAATATATTCCTGCCAGTAATTTGGGTATCCAATGAGAATAATGGTCACTGTCTAACACAGCAGGAGTTCTGGGTAGGCACACCCAAAAAAAGGGGCACTAGTGGATTTGCTCGGGTGCTTGGATTGAATGTTAGACCATTATTTTACACTCCCAAAGTCACACATACCTGCATGCTGACCAGGAGCTCTATTGAGCTTTCTACTCTTTACCGCCTTTATTTCTTATTTAATATATTATCAGAGTGTAAGTGGTCCTTAATCTGTACCACACTGAAAGCCTAAGGATGGGTAACACAAGAGTTGACTACCTCAACTCTCAATGGAGAAAACAAGGATTGCCTCTTTGCAGTTCAGGTTTCATGACTTTCTTTCGTCATTAGCTGTTGCTCTGTGGGCGATTTCTGGCAATATACTCTCTCCACAGGAAGAAAGCTAAGGAATGGGGGAATGAGTCTTGATCAAGGATGACTTTTTCTAGTCATACACACTGAGTGAGGGTGGCGAGGAAAAGCTTCATGAGCATGAGCAGGGCTAAAGAGCTATTTCTCTGCCTTCAGGGCTCACCAGACCCAGTGAATGGTGTGAAACAGGATGAAAACCAGACATTGACAAGGAAATGGAGACAGCCGACACCTTCATTTCCATTAATAGCCAAGTGGGAGCTTCTATCCTCATTTATAAAAACATCCAATGAGTCTGTATTTCCAGATATGCCAGCTCTTATTGCAATATGTTCTATATCTTCCCCACCTGTTATGTAAAATAGCATTTCCTTTGGGTTGTTCTAAATTAATCCATTTTAAAACTTGAGGAGGTGCTCTGCTAATCTGCTGGCCTGTGGGTGAATCATCACCTCCAGCAGTCTGTGAAATTCTAAAGAATCAAATAATCAGAACAATATTCTCCATCTTACCAATAAAGGAAAAAGAGGATCTGAAAGGGTCAGCAATCTGCTAGGGGTCCCATCTTGCTACCATGGAGTCACTTCTGATGAACAGCAACCTTTAGCACAGTGTTGAACTGCCCATGTGGGATTCTGAGCCTCTCACTCTTTCTGAGATGAGAAATCCTCATCTCTCTCTTGGGAGCAGCTGGTGGTCTTGAACTGCTGACTTTACTAATCCACCCTGTCATCAGGATTCCTTCAAGATCCCATGGGCTCTCAGTTTTAACGTGAGATCTCCTGTCCCCTATTCCTTGCAATCATTCAGTTTGTCAGCGTGTCCCATATCACCAAAGCCATCTTTTTCACAACATGTACTCTGTCTTTCTTAGGGTCTAGCAGTCCAGTATGTTGGCAGTTTTCCAAATATACATAAATTCTACCTTTATGTAAGAACGGCATATGTTTTCAATGTGGTTTTATTTTAAAGCTATAGTGATTCTTTCTGTACTTGTTCTTCAATCCATCTATGACATTTAACTACTATCTTTCTCCAAATATATTTAAGAATGAAAGCTAAAGCCATTGTGCACTTCTATGCATCAGTTCCCCCTTTGATACATTCTAGGGTAACAATTAATAGCTAATTTTAAAAGCGGTTTCTAATCGGAGGAATAGGGTTTGTAGACAAAGTCCCTAATTTTTTTCAGCTATCCTAAGGTAGCAGAGGCACCTGGTCTAAAAAAGCGTGATTTTGACTATGAAGGGAATGGATGAAGAGTACACAAAGGAATGGTAAGTGGGGAGTGCCCTAGTACAGCACAACTGCCAACTCTAATTATGTATACAAATAGATTTCAATGCAAAGTGGTGAGTAATTAGAAAAAACATTTGCCTATGGAAATGAGGGACATGATTTATTTTGGCAGCAGATTCCCCTTGCTAATTATATTTTTCATAGGCTGAAATGGAAATTAATTTTCATTCTTGATCACACCATGGCTATGTGTTGGTAGGAGGCTGCAGTACCTTTGTGGGTGGTACGGAGCTTGGGATGGACAATTTTCCAAAACAGACACGTGTGGGACAATCCACACATGGAGAAGCACTGCAAAGAATGAGAGTGGTTGCAAAATCAAGGGTTTGTTTGGTGAGTATCTGGCTCACAAAAGTCTGGTTAACATTTTACAATGTTCTCAGCCACTGCTCCAGCAGGAATGGGCACAAATCAATGTCAGGCATATCATATTTAGAAAGAAATACTCAATGACTAACCAGCAACCACAGTGGGTTGTCCTTGTGTTACAATCATCATCAGAAAAGTCCTTGCATTACTTGGAGCATATTTGGAACGCTGCAGTTGAAGTCAAGAAGTGCGTCAAACACCAGTCTCTGATAGGCAGTCTTTAAATGTCACTGCACCCCAGGAGCCCTGGAAGCACGGTGGGTGATGGCTGCTAACTAAAAAATTAGCTATTTGAAACTGCCAGCCAATACCAGGGAGGAAGATTTAGCTTTTTACTGCTGTAAAGATTTATACCCACCAACAACAACAACCACAGTGCTGACAACAAAGATGGATTACAGTTTTGGAAACTCATAAGAGTAGTTCCGTTCTATCCTATGGGGTCACTCTGAGTCTGAGTCAACACAATGGCAGTGAGTTTCCAGGAGCCCTTGTGGTATAGCTGGTTACTAGTTAGACTGTTAACCACAAGGTCAGCAGTTCAAAACTTCTGGCTGCTGTGAGAGAGAAAGATGAGGTTTTCTCCTCCAGAGTTAGTCTTGTAACCCATAAGGACAGTTCTACCCTGTCCTATAGGGTAGTTACGAGTTAGAATCTACTCAACAGCAGTGACTTTTTGAGCATCCAAATGTATCCTAGGAAACCTTATCACAAGAAAGGCCCAGAAGGAATGAGATTATAGAAGACACAAGCAGAGAGAGGGAGAGACTAATACAAATATAAATATGAGTTTTAAGTTCAGTATTTGTAGCCACTTCATACAGTATTTTGTACCTATTCTTTGGATCACCCTCTCACTAAGAGTTTCCCATAGGAATCAAGTTTTGATGTCACACTTCATTTAAAAGGCAAGGAAGCAAACGACCCAAGTGAGAAGGGAAGGGACCCTCGGAGGGAACAGTTCTGGAAGGCCTTACTTTTCCAGTAATTTAGAGAAATCTTTGCAACAGGAGGGCAATATATGCCCGGCTCTTATTAGCATCAAAATACCATTTAGAACAGTACTGTTCAATTAAGGAAGTTGAAATTATAACATTTTGCAGAACTTAGTAAGATGATAACAATTTATGTAATTATTGTAGTATTTTATGCTATTTCATCACCAAAGCACCATTTTAATGGGATAGTATTTGATGCTTTTAATTAGCATATGATTTTTTTTCAGACTATGTAACACTGGGTGAAGAGAATAACCATAATTTAAATTAAAATGCCCATATTAAAATGGCCATTTCTTTCTGCTGTATAATGAAGGTGTATGGTCTCATTAATTTTGTTAATGGTTTTATTTTGTACCCAGATAGTCACATAGGAGCCTGGAGCTGTCTTCTTCTGAGACTGAATTTTCTTTCAGAAAATTCTCTAAATCTGTAGGAAGCAAGAATTTATAAGATATAGCAAACTGAGCACACCTCTTCCTGACTTATTTACTTAATACCAGTGCAATCCTCTTAGGGGCTTAGGCATTGCCTTTCCCTTCATCTGATAATCATCTTATAATTTAAATAAAAGTACAAAGTAACATGACCCTTTTCTAAATTACACAAAAATTAGAGCTAAGTGGTCTGCAAATAATGGTATAAATGGGGACATAAGACTCTAATTAAGGGTCTGAGAAGGGAAAAAGATGTTTAATTCAGCAAAGCACTAATGAGGCTTTTGTACATATTTTAGAATGTATTTTGCAATGCCAAAATGGATATGCAGTCACTAGTGAGCTGAGTGGAATCCTGCTATCCACATGGATTTGTTATGTATGTGGAAAAAACCCTGCCGTGCTTGTCATAGATGAAAATGCTTTAGAACCCTGTATAGCTATAGTTTTATTTTTTAAGGTTAAGGCTGGTGAAATACTAATATTACGTTGTAATACAAGTAGTGGTCTTGCTTGGAAAAGCTGTGATCAGTAATGTATCCATCCTACAGAGCATTATTTTCATTTACAGTGACTGCCACGAGAATGTATTCTTAAGACATACATTAACACATGCAGGTAATAGATCGTACCTTGAGGTCTAGTAGTGAAAAAGCCCCTTGAATTTTGAATTTTAAAAGGTTCCTGGGCATCCCCATCAATATGGCTAGCATTAGAATGCATCCTATTTTGCATCTCACCCTTCTATCTAGGCTGATAACACACAACCAATTGATTTTTCTGGCTATTCTCGTACTAGTCCTGTAAGAGGCAACTACAATATCCTGTTCTAAAATTAGTAGCTTCAGGTTAGTCTGCACTGATGAAGATGAAGATGAAACATATAAACCAAAAAAGTGCATTTTACTTTGAAAGGAATGACCACCTATCCTGGCTAATCGCACTCCTCAGTAAGGAATGCTTCCCAGCCTGACTAATTTGGTCTTGTAGCTAACTAGAAGCAGTAACATGCACCAGTTGATTGCATATGTTGGGAGCTGCTTATGGAAGCTCTGATCTGTACTTTATAGGAGATTCTGGAAGGGGAATGAGAGAGAGAGAGAGAGAGTGAGAGAGAGAGGGAGAGAGAGAATATGGCAAATTACTTTAGCATTAGGAAGTAAGACAAAAGTAAAAATGAAATTCTAATAGCTGTTTGGCTTTTTTTTTCTTGTTTTCATGATATGTCTGTACAGTGAAGATACATCCCCAGCTGTCAGAAGCATATTAATGGGATAGAGCTAAATTCAATGCCTCTGATAAGGGGCTCTTGCTAGGCTATCAATGTTTGCGATCAACTGGATTGAATTTCCAGCATATTGCACATTTCCACACGTCCATTCTCTCTTTCCTTCTAGTGTCATTACAAGGACAGTCTAAGATATACTTATAATTTGTGGCTTTATAATTCAGAGGACGTCTTCATTTTTAGAGAAAGAATTAGATCAAGGAAGCCAAGGGCAAAAATGTGAGGTGAGAGTAAACTGAACAGCCACCATCCACAGGAACAAAAAAGGAACAACAACAACATAGTTTGTATTTCAGGGAGTTTGAAAAATGATCTTACAGATATTTGGAGTCTTTGAATTTAAAGACTCTCTGATTTTAAAAAATGTATGTGCGTTTGTCTCAAATGAAAGTATGTCTGTGGAACTCTAATATAAGGAATGCATCGATAACTAATTATAACTGAGAATTACTAACTAGTAACTATCATGGTTAATTTTCAAATACCTTCCCTTCTTGAAGCACTCCAGTAAAAACAGTATGATGGACTTTATCGTTGAAGTGTTCCCGCAGAAGTTGGTATCTGGGACTATATTTTATAATTGCTTTCATTGGAATGCAAAAGGAAATAGATACAATAATTCTGTGAGAGATTTTTGTTTTGCTTTAAGTACTGGAAAACTCACTAACAGGAGAACTCAGCATCCCCAAATCAATTATGCAAGTATAAAATTGATATAGGAGAGTAAATATTATTTTTTTTAGTTTTGGGCATCACTTCTCTGGTGGCCGTGGGAGCTACCCAGTGCTGCTCCTGAGAGTCGCTGCTGGATTTGAACCG